>CAUYON010110553.1:0-44284 GCA_963573935.1 Arctocebus calabarensis | reverse complement strand
AAGCTCAAACTTATGGCCCGCCCCCTACTACTCTTTGCACCAGAGCAGTAACACCTTATTGGCTGTTCTACCATCCCGACACCTCCCCTAACCGAGACTATATCAGATGCCCTTATCTTCTGCTCTCTCTCTCTCTCTCTCTCTCCCTCCCTCTCTCCTCTCTCCCATCCCCCATGTGTGTCTCTTCTCCTCTCCTGTTCTCTCTCTCTTTCCCCTTCTCTGTCTCCTCTCCTCTCTTCCCCGGTTTCTCTCTCTCTCTCCTCCTCCTTAATGCTGCTCTGCAGCTTCCCCTGCCAATAAAGACCTTTCGTACAAGCCTTGGTGTTCTGTAAATTTTGTGCCGGTTGAGTGCCCCTTTCAAATAGAGTGATTTTCATGAATATGAGTGGGTAGTAAGAACAAACCCACACATTTTTCTCTGTACTATTGTGAGACTAATTAAAGCAGGATCCAGGGCAGATGAAAGGTGCTGCCAAAAGGCTTTAGGATTTTGAAGTGGTTAAAGATGGGATTTACTGGAAATAAGAGAATTTTTAAAAATCTGAAATATGTGTAAATTCTAATTGTTAATATAGTTCTAGTTATCCCCTTTATGTAGTTGCTAATCCCACAGATCCATAAAGAAGCTTAACTGAGAGACTTTGTTCTTGCCAATTCCATTGTCAAAAGCAGGACTGTTCAGCATCCCCAGCATTATCGCGGCCACATATCGGGCCAGGGTCTTTCTCAGTCGAGTTTTTGGCCCATGTTACTACCAATGAATTCTTTTTTTTTTTTTTTTTTTTTGTAGCGACAGAGTCTCATCTAATCACCCTCGGTAGAGTGCTGTAGAGTCATAGCTCACAGCAACCTCCAACCCCTGGGCTTAGGTGATTCTCTTGCCTCAGCCTCCCGAGTAGCTGGGACTATAGGTGCCCGCTACAACGCCCAGCTATTTTTCTGTTTTGCAGTTTGGCCGAGGCCAGGTTTGAACCCACCACCTTTGGTATATGGGGCTGGCGCCTAACTCACTGAGCCACAGGCGCTGCCACTGCCAATGAATTCTAATGGCTTCATGGAGGCAATTTATATCTTTGAAAGTTGACAGAATTTTAGCACTTTGTTGAACTCTATAGAGCAACGTTACAAATTACTTGGTTATTAATATTTCTAATCCATTTTTCTTAATTGATTTGTCTGAATTTAGATTATCTCTGTTAGAAATATGATTAGCATTGTTGGTCTGATTATTTCACTGGTAATCAAATAATTGGTTTATTGTGCAAAGTAATTCCTTCTATTTCCAAAAAATATGTAAATATAAATCATTTTAATAATGAAGCTAGTGAAGCCTGAGTTTAAATCATGCGACATTTGCTCTGTCTTTCATCATTTTTTTTCATTTAGAAATAGTCAGTAGAATAACATTTTCTCAGTACTCACATCAACTTTGGCTTGATTATTTGTAATCTACATCACTTTGATATTATAAATCAGTTTCTTTGCTGCTTAACTTTCATTTGGAATTCTTAGCATGGCAAGTTATAATTTGCCTAAAACTGCCAACTGCTTTGAAAACGAGAGTGAAAAAAAAAACGAAGAAATAGAAATTCTTTTAGAATAATTTAAATGTTTTTTTTTCTCTCTTAATGAACAGATATTTCTAAACTCCTGGTTTCTAAAACCATGCCATTTTGAAATTTCCCTGGCGGACAGCACTGCTGTGCTGCGTTACATGTGGTTAATGTTAGTCACATGCTTGATGTAACATAACACAAGCTGGCGAAGGTAATCCAATGTGACATATGACAGCATCGTGAGCCAGTCTGGTATATTTGAAAATATTCCATTTTTCAAAGACCACGGGCAGATAGCATAGTTAGCCAAAGACTATGAGCTCTGTTGCTTTCATTTTAAACAACACAGGCGAGGTCTGCAATGAAGAATAATTTCCAACATGGCAGATTCTATCAAATGCCAAGTGAAGTACATTTTTTTTTCTTGCTGGTGTGTTTATACTTGAAAACTCTTCAATTAAATCACTAGGAAAAAAGCACTAAAGAGATGTAATCATGTGTTATTACAGGTAGAGAACGAGTAAAATTGTTAAGGTAATGCAGAGATGAGCTAACAATATCTAATAACACACAAAGAGGTGGCAAGCAGGCATTGGGTATCCAGTTATTTACTGTGTGTTAAAAATGCTCAGGTTGAATCACGTATCATTTTATTGGCATTAGAGAAAAACCAATCTAGAAACATGAGTGCTCACGTGAAAATATATATTTTTGACATATGTTGTTGAGTTTCTTTGTAAAAATCCTTTCTGTCTTCAACCTAATTTATTGTGCAGGCTGTGGAGAATTTGAAAACCATGTTTTCTTCTAGGATTACTTCAAGATCAGTTTCTTTGGTTTTAAATTTGTTTCACATTTGTTTAAGCAGAAAATACTACCACTAATAATTCCTGATGAATAGTGATGAGTTACAGAAATGAAAATAACCTGGACATTAAATTCGATAGAGGATGGAAGAGGAAATTGAACATAATATGTACATCTTAGAATGCACATGAAAAGATAAAGTTGAGCTACAAGGTAAAGAATCAGCGAAGTTGGGTTTTTTTGTTTGTGAAATTTATGACTTAAAGTTGTATGCTATTGCCTTACTCAATTATACTTTAAAAAATCATAAATACATAAAAAGCTTTTATCCATCCATGTATGTGAAAATCAGTAACTAACTCCTGTACTTATCTACTAATAACACGATTTAAATAAATGTGGAAAATAGTCCACCTTTTTGCAAATCATAATAAAAGGCATATAGTTTATGCATATATAAATATAAATGTAGAATATGTTTTACTAATTGTTTTCATATATAATATGTTTAAAATATTAAATTGAAGTTTACTGAACTGCTAAGATGACAAATAGTAAAGGAGAAAAATGTTGTTTATGTTATTACCTTAAGTACATACGAAAAATTCCTAAGACTGTAATATCACTCTTAACGTTTGATAGTAGTGATTTTCTGATGTTTCCTCATTTGAAATTCCAAAGTACATTATGTGCTATGAAGATAGATTGTTTTATTCTGTGTAATGAAAGGTTTTTACTAGAGCATTGTTCTAGTAATTGATGGAATTCTAATTTTGATAAGGCTGTCAACTTCAAATCTCCTGTCTTTCTTTTTATGGCAATCACAAAATTGGAAGTTTGTGGAAATGACCCAGACATAATGGATGATGTCAAAATTAATGTAAACAATTAGCATTAAACAAAGGGTGTATTTGCCACCCCGAAGTTATTTATACTTTAACAATGCTGAATGTGCACTCAGATATTACCGTTAGCTTCTGGTTGATAATTAGATTTTTAAAAGGTCATAAGGAAAAACTTTGCAATAGGCCAGATACGGTGGCTCATGCCTGGAATCCTAGCACTCTGGGAGACCAAGGCAGGTGGATTGCTTGAGCTCAGGAGTTTGAGACCAGCCTGAGCAAGAGTGAGAATCTATCTCCATATCTACTAAAAATAGAAAAATTAGCCTGGCATTGTGGAAGGTGTGTATAGTCCCAGCTAGTCAGGAGGCTGAGGCAAGAAGATCTTTTGAGCCCAGGAGTTTGTGGTTGCTAGCTATGATACTCAGGACTCTAAACAGGATGACAGATTGAGACTCTGTCTTAAAAAACAAAACAAAACAAAACAAAAACAACTTTGCAACATTTTACATTAATCCTATAGAATATGTTGGAATTGACATATAATAATTCCCAAATGAATCTAGTATATAGAATCTGATAATCTAATAGAAACAAGCAATAATACACATATTGCCAAAGTTACCAATGCTATAAAACAATTTACAAAGCGCATTAGAAAAACAAACAAAATAAAATAAACTTTCTCTTTAGAGAAAACTACAGGTAAAAAAGATGTAAACTGAGGAAAATCAAGAAGAAGAAAATTATTTTTCTTACTGGATTGGTTTCAAGAACATTTTCTGAAACCATGACCTTTGCAGTCTATTCTAGACAGATGCTGCCTCGCCAAACAGGAGGGTCAGGATACTTGAAAACGATGTTAACCTGTGTTAGGTGTCTGTTATGACTATATTTTTCATGGATTATTAGTTCTAAAGGAAAGCCTGTAAAAAGGTCTTACTATTCTGTTATGTATAAGAACTGAGGCTCACAGAGGTTAAGTGACTTGTTCAAGGTGCTACAGCCAGTAAGTGTCAAGAACGGGAATTGAACCCAATTATGAAGTTGAAATTTGAGTAGTAAAAATACTAAAAAAAGTATTTTGAAGAAATGAAAATAGTTGACAAATAAATGACAGAGAATAAAAGTAAATAGGAGAAAAAAGAATACATTTCTCAAATTGTCAGTATAGGATTTACAAGGGTCTACTTTGAAAAACACTGTTGATCCAGTGAAATAAGAGATAATTCTGTTTTGTTATTTACTTGAATTAAATAGGTAGGGAACATTCTAGATAATGAGCTGGCATGCACTTTGACCTCCTGACACCCTGTAAGGTAGAACGTGAAGACGGAGTCAGATAACTCTGCCATCATCCCTGGCTGTCTGGTTTACTAAATGTATTACTTAGGGCAATTTACTTAATCCCTTTGATCCTTAATGTACTCAGTTTAGGAATGATTATTAATGTTACGCACCCGTGTTTATTAAGGTATGTGGGAAAAATCACATATATAGCCAAAGTCTGAGTGGCTTATAAAAACAAAAGTTCATTTCTTGTTTGGACTGAAGTCATTTTCAGGTCAGCTTTAGTTGTGCCCCCTGTCTTCTGACATCGGGCAAAAGGAGCCACCTTTCCTGGGATGTCGCAGTCTCCTGGCAGAGGGAAAAGGGAAATGCAAAGATCACGGTTAGCTCTCCCAGGGTCTGCCCCACCAGTCTGCCCGTCATTGGCAGGGGTGTTTATATAGATAGACTCGAGGGAGTCACGTATCAAGCCTCAAACACAGCCAAGTATCACAGTCTCATAGGAAAGGGCAGGGGACATTCGGCACAATATGATCGTGCACCACAAAACCCAAAGAACTGTGAAGTGAAGCTCCCCGAGAGTGTAGGCACATCGTATGTGTTCTAGACATTTTACTTTATTCTTTGGGCTCCAAAGTCAAGCTGAACCAAGAGCTCGTGAAGTATTGCAGCTGTGTAACATTTCCCCAGTGTTCATTTACTCTTTATTTTTTTCCCAGTCTACAATCTTTATTACGATAATTGAGAGAATTACAAACGAGTGAATTACTATGTTTTTCATTAGAGATGGAAGGTAAAACAGGAATTAAAGTCACATTTCAAAAATTACAGTAAATTACAAAGACTTTATTCCTGCTATTTAGCTCAATGAAGAACCGACAAAATAAGGCATGACTTTTAAAAGTACATTCCTAATTTCTTAGGAATTTCTAACATTTCGGAAACTTCTTTTATTTTGTACCATTGCAGAAAAGAACTGATAAATGGTATGCATAATCAAACACACAAATACAGTTTTAAAAAATTAAATGAGCACAATTAACAACATAATAAAGCAAAGCTTCCATTAGAAGGCAGCATTTGGAATAACCAATAAAAATAAATTTTAGAAAGAATTCTATTCCAGCAAGAAATTTCTTCTCAGGAATTTTGCAAACTTTAGAGCAACAGAAAAAGTCTGTATTGAATGTTTCTGAAAAGGTCTCTTTTCTCTGTCATGTGGTCAACTCCCACAGGAGTTTTGTATGAGTAATGGATTTGGTCTTGTAGATTTCTGGATAAATCCTTCAGGAAAAAGCCAACAGCAAGTCTTGCCTCTCACTTTCTTGCTCTGAGATCAAAGATACCGCTGTGTTTTTTGGCATGAATGGGTTTGACTCTGGTTGCCAAAATTACGCTGTTTCCCCATCAGCTGTGTAGCGTCTCTCCACTGATTGACAGCCCATGTCGTTTCCCCATGGTGCCTCGATTTCAACTCAAAGGTAGTGCTTGATTTGAAAATTATTTTGAGTTGCTTTTGGATAAAAATTATCACAGTATATAAACAGTTCTTCCCTTCAGCTGACAGTCAGTTGACAACACCTACTGGGTAAGGAGTTACTATAGTGCAAAGTGACCCTTTGTGAATACACAGATAAATGTCTATTTGTGTAAGACCAAAATGCACAGTTGTGATGATGTACTTGCATTTATGTCCACAATTAAGTTTAAGTGAAAAAAAATAATTTTAGGTGAAGACTAAACTGTTTAAATGGCTCACAGAAACAAATGTTTAAGAATTGGTTTGTGGGAAAATGCATAAGAACATTACTAGGGTGACAATGTTTATTATAAACTCTTTATATAATGGAAATACATTCTTACGTGATTTTAGAGATAGTGTAGTTTGAAATATATTCCCTTTCAAAATAGCAAATGCTTAAAAAGCCTGATGTACAATGGATAATGACAGATGGTTTTTAGTCATTTCCCTTCAAGGGATCCCATAGTCTGTCAATTCACTTGCATGTTACGTAAGCGAAAAAAAATTTGAGAATCCACTTGTTTGCAGTTTATAAAAAAGCTTTACAGTATCCATTACATTGCAAAATTTAATAACTTAAAAATCAATAGACAAAAAGTAAATAAAGATTGGTTATCAGTTATTTGCAGGAAAGAGGAAAGATATTCAGATAATTAAACCACTTCCATAAGGAGATCCTCTTTGACCTGAAGTTTAATAAATAAGAGAAGAGAGAGTCTGGATTATTTTTTTTTAAATCCCAGAAAACATCCTCTGTTAGGAATTACCTATGTTTTCACTGGTGTTTACAACCTTGAGAATTGCAGTGTTCTTTAGTTTTCGCCTGAATATTAGGTCTATCTAAATGAAGGAATGTGAAATAAAGCACTTAGGCACTTTGTGCTCCAAATGATAAAAACTCAGGACGTGAAATCTTGAATGATTAAAACTAATCGATGATGCCCACAGAGCTCATGGTCACCAGAAAACTGCCTTACTTTTTGCTTCAGTTCACAGGCACTGTTTAAGATCAGAAGTTAAAAAACAACAACAACAAGGAACATACTTTCTGCTCTTTTGGTCCCGTAACACTGGCAATGGTCTGGAATGCACAGAGAACCAGGCGTTACATGGGTGTGGCCACATCAGGGATGACGCTAGGTTGTAGTTTGCCAGTAAGCATTCATTAGTGACACCTTTGGTATTTGGGCCTTGTTCCAGGACTATTTTTGAGAAAATATAAACAGCTGTATGTGAAATAGATCATGTACTTAGTTCAGTTTTGAAAATTTCATTGTTTCAAATATTTACATAGTTATGAATTCTACTTCACCTAAGTTTTCCAAGTTACTCATTCATGTCATGTCTTAATTTCAGTTTGAATAGAGCTGGTCTTAAATAGTCAACAGCCTGCAGGAGACCCTGAGGTCCGTATTCTGCAACATCTTGTTATTTTTAAAAGTTTATTATGTACAGACAATTCATGTTTTAATTATTCTATTAAAAATATAGCAAAGCTTTTAAGTGAAATTCATGAAGACATTAAAAAACACACATTAAATCTAAAAGTTCCCTTAAGTGATAATTTGAAAAATTATGCTGCTTACAGTAATAATGTTGGCATGAAAATCTACATGAATCATTTCCAAAGGGGAAAAAAAAAGATAGACTCTTCTTTCTACTAATTCGTGCTTTGCAAACGTCTGGGATCTGAAAATAAGCTTATACTTTATTCCAGAAAGATCTATGATCTATTTCTTTGGTAGAAATATATGCAGTGGGCTTAAAGTGTTATATTTGAAAAAATATTTGAATTATGAATATCTATAATGGAGTCTCTTCTGATATTTGGAGTTTTCGTATCATCACATGAATCATTATCATGAAATCCCGATTTTTCAAGATTTCTCTAATGGGGAAGCTTTTTATTAGTTTTGCTCCCGTCGTGAAGTTAAATTCTTCCACTGAGAACAACCAAAATTAACAAGGTAGAGGGTTTTGCTCTTAACAGTGTATTTTAAGACTAATGCTATTATTTGAGAGTTCAAAATTAATCAAATCTATGCAATATTAGTCAAATGACTTATTAACAAGTTTACAGTATGTTGAACTGAAACTCAACCCATTTCATGTTTAAATTTCTAAAGCTTTGATTAAATCCTAGTACATATCCCCCAGCTGCACAGAATCCATTTGATGGAAACATTTGACAATTGCCCACCTTAGACCCTTATCATCTATACTCATTCTGAAGCACTCTCTCTTTGAAAAAAATAAACTCCAACAATAAAGTAAAAAATAATAATAATAATAAATAAGCAGCAGTCTGAACACTCATTAAAAAAGTAGCAATCTCTGAAAATAAAAACAGAAATCTTTAAAATAATGTTTTATTTATCACATAAAAACGTGTTTTCCTAAGAATTATTTCCAGTATGGGTCCCCCTATGGGAGTAGGAACCCATTGTAAGAATGAACTAAGATGGTTTCTATCACCTGCATAACTGGTTTTGTTCTATGCCTTCAGGCTTCAAAATCCGCTTCCCATATTTTTTTCCTTTCTTTAAAAATAATATACATCAGTTTAATTTATCCCAGGTCTTGACAGAAGGATCGAATTTTAAGCATTTAATGCTGTGGTTTCAAATCCAATTTCTCAGCGTTCATCGTTTCAAAAGTGGCAGAATTCCGTTTTTGAAAAGGTTTAAGAACTTAGGGGAGGACTGGCATACTTTCTAAAGTCCCTACATTGATGTTAAAGGGAGCTCTGTACAGGACAGAGCAGTTTGGTCTGAATTTTTCTATAGTCCTTCAGGAAATACTAACCCCTCCACCTACTTCAACAAGAGCCTCCTCTTATTGGTGTCAACCTAGGAATACTTTCTAAACTCACAAAGGATATTGAATAAATAATTCATTTTCAGGTTTCCTGAAGTAGGGCACTGATTGGTGGATAAATTTTCCTGATAGGAGGGTATCAATATATCTGCTTCAGGCTTGATTCTGACAGAACGTGTTTGGAAACAACTTTCCTTGAGACCAATGAGATTTTTAACCATTCAGGTGCTGAAGTACCAGATCCTTGCATAGTAAATTCGTTGTAGGTTCTCTTTTATCGGTGGTAGGAGAATTTCAAAAGCTCAGGAGTCCAGAGTGCTTCAAATAAACATCAGAATCTCAGATGCTTTTTTGAAATGGGCCCAAGTTTATTTGAGGCTCTTTCTCTGGTTTGGAAATCAGGCTGAAAATGTCACAGAAACAGATTCTCTTGTGAGATCTCAGAATGTTGTGGTTTAAGTAAAATAATAAACAAACTTGAAAAATGAAAGGCAAAGTTGGCTCGAACTCACCTGGTTTCATTCTATTCAGTGCCTGAAACTGAGTGGAATTATTCAATCTTCAAAACAGAAAATGAGGGAAAACAGAAAATAAACCCCCAAACTAGAATCATCAAATATTTCTCTTGCAGAGGTTTGAGATCACTTGTTGCCACTATATCCTCCTCTTTCGCCATGTTTCAGTAAATTTCACCAATTTTCCCCTACCAACTTCACAATTTGGGAGAATTCAGTATTAGTTTTCCACTTCTAACTGTTAATAAATTAAAAACTCTGATTTTTTTTGAAGTGGAATCATTTCCTTTTATTGATGGATATGATCACTTTAAAGGGCTTATTATGGTATTGGCATGGTGTATATAACCCCCCAAAAGAAAGAATTTATTTATTTTTATTGTTGGGGATTCATTGAGGGCACACAGAACCAGATTATATTGATTGAATTTGTTAGGTTGAAATCCCTCTTATAATTCTGTCCCCCAAATAGAATGTTTTTAATACTGTTGAAAGCTAGGCATGCGTTAAAACATCTACACGTATCATATTATTTAATTATCATAGCAAAACCTAAATAAGTACTTTTTTTCTTCATTTTGCAAGTGATAAAAAAAAGGCACCTTTATGAAGGTGTGGAAACTTGCCTTATTGTGCAGCTGCATTACTTACAGCTAGGAAGTAGCAGAGACAGGACCAAAGCTGGGTATGTTTGACTTCAAAAATCATAAACTTTACTGCTGATTTCTGAAGTTTCCTGGATAGTTATTGACGTTTTCCTGGAAGTTTTGTTTGTTTGTTTGTTTGTTGGTTGGTCTAAATCTCTTTATCCCTAGCTGCTGTCTTTAACCCTAACCATCATATACATATATAATGGGTTCTGTATCTTATATGCCAGCTGCAAAGAGTACTTGGTCTGTAACTCTTAGATGTGAATGGGAAATTTCTATAATTAAGAAGATATATTATAATAACACCTTAGATTTGTAAAGCACTCCACAGTATCCAAATCCTTTTGTATTTATTACCTTGTTCTGATTCTTTCAACACACCCAGAAGTAGTCAAATAAGGCATCTGATTCCATAAGGACAAAGGGGGAGAAGTGAAGCTTTGTGAAATTAAGAGACTTGTCTAAGTCATGAAGCTAAAAGATGTCCAGAGGTTATTCCAAGTCAAATCTTCTACCTATTATAAATGGCTCTTTGTAAATCAACACTTCAGAATTTCACTCTGTGGTCACCTTTTAATACCCTGCTTTATTTTTTGGCTCACCTTTTTCCAATTATACCATACTTTCTCTGCAGTACGTTTGCATATTTCAGCTTTGTACATAAACTGTGCTCCTGGTAGAAAGTGCTCTACATGAACTGATAAAATCCAAACGACTTTTGCAAAGCCCCCAAAAGCTGGACACATGATCCCAATGCTGTTCTTGGGCTACCCATTTAAGTTATGTATCAAGTCTAAATTTAATCAAGACCACATTTTATTTATACATTTCATGCATTAAACTCATTTAAACTTTTAGTCAGATTTCATTAGAAGAAATACTACCGTGCACGTGACGCAGTAGTAAAGCTAATATGCTTCAGGAATTTGAAAGGAGTTAGAGATCGGAGGTCTGATTTCAAAATTTCTTTTTCTTTCTCTCCTGAGTGCTTGCAGCAGGTCCGTGAGCAGCAGTTTATTTCCTAGGACACTAACACAGTCAGCATGCTCTGTACAAATGTGTAAACACAGACATTCCCTGTAATCAGGGAGGCTGGTGTCTTAAGGCAAGATTATGTTGTTTTAGGAAATGCAATTTATGTTCAGGATTAAGTTTCCCTTGCAGACTGATAACGTCTGAGGTTCAGGGAGATGATAAAAGTATTGTATCCTCACGGCCTGTCCTAAATCTGAAGTCTTGAATCAGTCTTCCTGTACAGCTCTCATTCTTACGATCCCAAGTAAAATTATTTAGGTTCTTCATGTCTTAGAAAGATGAGGAAAGTAAATGATATGAAAATAAAGAACACATTTTATAAAATGCATCAAAGCATCTACAGGCCTCATGGGTGAATGGGAGGAAATACAGAGAGACACGAGGAACAAAATACAGATAACACTACCACCGACCTCCTTCCTCACAAGTCAGGAAACTTAAATTTTTATCTGGTACTTTGGTATTCTTAGGGCTGAGGTAAGGGGCAGGTAGCAAGTTAGGCACTATTCTCACCATGTAATCGTTTTTGTCTGTTTGTGGCATGGCTTTAATATTATACAATAACTTAAATATGTGACATATAGTCTCTTAAAAAAGAAGTTGAAATCAACCCACCAGAATACCAAGAAAGCCCCCTCTATAAATCCTTTCATCAAAAACAAACAACAACAACAACAACACTGTTCTTTTTCTTTTCCAAATCAGAAAAAAAAAAAAAAATCACAAGTTACAAGGGTAGTCTCCATGCCAAAACCGCATTTATGGTGGCTTAATAATAAATTCAGAAGTTTTTTTCTTCTTCTTCCTCTTTTTTCTCCTCCTTTAAAAAATTTTTTTCTGTCATATATTCTTTTATAACCTCCAGAGTCAGATCTAATATTCCCCCCGTTTGCACAGTGAACGCAGATGATACAAAAGAGAACTACGGCCTTCGGTTGAGTTTTCTCCAACTTTTTTTTTTTTTAAACAATTTCACTAAATTAATTGAATACTTGCAACTGACGTGGCCTTCTTCTCAGTTATCCTGGTTTTGTTTTTGTTTGTTTTTTCCTCGTGGTAACAGGTACTCCATGGGGAGAGTCCACGCCTCAGAAACCTCACTCTGCCCGGCCGTGACTTTGAGAGCCCAAGTACCACGGGCTGGGGTGCTGGGAACGTTTGCTTGTTTGTTCAAACATATTTTCTAAATTACCTGTTTGTGGCAATTAAGAGGCTAGAACTGAGGATGCCTGCTTTGCCTGGATTTTCACAGAATAAACTCCTTGTGATCAGGATTGATAACCTGAATAACTAGATATTCTCTTATAGAGACCGTTGGACAAACCTTCTATATTCTAACTTCTCTCGCTGTTTTCTTCCCAAACATTTGAAAGAAAACACATTGCAGTTTAGAAAAAAAGACAAATCTCTTCTTCTTTCCCAACCCCTCCCCCTATTTGTCTACCTCCTCTAAAATAGAATTTGATGGCACTCAATCTAATTTCTTTCCAAGACCACTTATTTTATTAAGAAGAATATTCTCCTGGACGGAGATGCAATATAACTAAGTACGTATATTTCTTCTCGTTGAGTTAATGTTTACGGCGGAGGGCGAACGCACTGGAAAATAAGGAGTTGAAATGGAAACTCTGACATCACCTTAGCTGAAGTCCCGCTGCCTTACTGGGGCGAAATATATTAGCTTTTGTGTAAGTTCCCTTTTCCACGAGGTGTAAAAAGCACCCTCTGCAGAGGGGCCTCTGAGCTCAGGGCCGGTGCGACCGCGCGTTACTCACACACACGTCCCTTGTCGTGACCTGGCACCGGGGAAGCGCTGATTCTAACCAGATGGCTGCTCACAGGCAGATGGAGGGGTTTTCTCCAGGGTTCCCACACAGTGTCCTGCTGGCTTCCTAGACTGAAGGAAAGAGAATGTGAATTCTTCCATTATGAGATTTCATCCAGATGCTCGTGCCGTTATGTATAATATTAAATAATGAGTCTTGGACCGTAAAAACTATTAATTACTATTTCAAAGCTCTACAGACTATACTTGTCTGTCCACTAGGTGGCACCAAAGCGCCATAATACTGACCTCAACTCACAAGGGAAGCTGAAAATCTAATTTAAAAAATGTATCACTTAAGGATGGATTAATTCAGAGCTACTTTCTTCTAATCAGATTATCATTTTAAAGCGTCTAATACCATTTAGACTGTACTTATACTGCCTTCTGAGTGGTTAATAATTTTTCCTTAATAGAGAGTGTGTAGAAATTTTTAAGCTATCAAGACAGTTTGTGCAGGTGAATTACATTTTTTGAAGAATTAACAGGAATAAAATATTTTCTACAATAGGTGTATTGAATCACCAAATGGCCACTATAATCTATAATATTTCTAAAATCAAGTTTTTTTTCCAGCATCTTTCATGGCTAAGGAAGGTAGTTCCTTTCATAATTTTTTTTTAATTCCAGAAAAATATCATTTTGCTTAATGATATTTCTTGGTTATGATCCATTATTAAAGGTGCCTGTAAACTATTCCGATTATTTCTGGAAATGGAATTTTGGGGACTATATGGGACGTTTATTGCGATCTAATAATGTTCGACTGTTAGATGCTACATGAGACATTCAATTGTAAATATTAACAGAAAATCTCTGTAGATATTTTTGTTTCAATGGAATATAATCAAGGTTCCTGTTAGATATGTGCCTCAGTTGCCTCTGTTTTTAGACTGCCAGACTGGAGTTTTCTTCCTCGTCCTCCTAGCATTAATTTCTGTCTCTTTCTGCATTTGTGTATATGCAAATACTATTTCTGGTCTTTTCTGTATTCTTTCTCGGAATATAGAAATAAATAGTAAAACTAGTGTCAGTAGAGTGTGCATTACAGCCAACCTCTTCTGTTGCCTCCAGGACCTCCCCCTACTCTGTCATAAACCTTTTATCACTAACCAGGGCCAGATGGATGTGAAATTGTGAAGTATGTGATATTGTTTTCAATTGATAATCATCTTCCCTTTCATTGACCTTATCTCCACCTTACATGGAGTGTAGTTGAGAAAACAAAAATACAGGTATTAAACAGGTTTTGGCTTGAATCTTTTTTTTAAAATGTATTTTTTGGTTTGTTTATTTTTTACAGACAGGGTGGTCTTTCTGTGTTTCCCAGACTATAGGGCAGTGGTATCATCATGGCTCACTGCAGCCTCCAAATCCTGGGCTCCAGTGATCCTCCTACTTCAAGCTCCCGAATGGTTGGGATTCTTGATACCATTATTTATAGATTAAGTGATTTAGGGCAATTTACTTGATATTTCTGCATTTTTATTACATGATTTGGAACATGGGGGTAATAGTCCCCATAATGAAGAGTGGTTTTGAAGATTTAGTTGGTTCGAAAAGATATATGAAACCCTCAGATGGCCTAGTCTATGTTCACTTCTCAATAAATAGTAGCTACTATTATCAAGAGTAAAACATTCAGAAAACTAACCTGGGCTGGGTGAGTGGCTCACACCTGTAATCCTAGCGCTCTGGGAGGCTGAAGTGGGAGGATTCCATGAGGGCAGGAATTTGAGAACACCCTGAGAAACAGGGCGACCCCATCTCTACTAAAAATAGAGCAAGGCATGGTCTCTACTAAAAACAGGAAAATTAGCCAGGCATGGTGGTGCACACCTATAGTAGTCCCAGCTATTCGAGAGGCTGAGGCAGGAAAATCACTTGAGCCCAGGAGTTTGAGGTTTCTGTGAACAAGGCTATCACCAAGGCACTCTACCCAGAGAAACAGAGTAAGACTTTGTCTCAAAAATAATAATAATAAAAAAACTAACTCTGTTTATATTTTATATGGCTCTGTGATAGATTGAGGGCGAAAGAGCATAACAGATACTCTCTACCCAAATTTTATAGTTCAGTTAGAATAAACATTCATTCACCAACAAATATTTAGGAACACATGCTACATAAGAAAAACTATTTTTGATAAGGATATTACAGACTAAATCACTAAATCTCATCCAAATTGCTTGAAATTAGTGGGTTTGGGGATTTTTTTTAATTTTAAAATATTCGTACATTAAACACAAAGTTTATTTATGTTTCATGCCTTATATGCCTTCATTGAAAGTAATTTTGTGCATTATTTTTAACAATATATGTAACCCAATGAGTATAATTGTGATGGAAGTGTTACTTAGTTCAATGTAAGTATTTCACATTGTGTGTTGAAGCAGTATCCTGAACCTCAAAATGAAGCAATGTACAAAGTTATGACTTAATAAAAAATAATTAAAAAATATATGTAACCCATCAGCTAAGGTCAAGTGTGGAATTTTCCACTTGTGGTCATAAAGTTTCAGATGTTGGAGTACTTTCGGACTGCAGATTTTCAGGGTAAGGCTGCCCGACCTTTATTACGATGAACTAAGGAGACGTGAGCCTTGTGCTCAGGGAGATTACAATTTTGGGGAAACAGAAACTCTAAACAAAACACATTATACAAATATTTTTTTAATTACAGTCTGATAAGTACTGTGAAGAAAAAGTACAGCATAATTAAAGCCTAGATATCAAGTGGGGTCACCTTCTACTTTGAATTAAAAAAATATATTATTCTGAACCAAATTTACTATGTATTCCCCTTACAGCTGCACAGATTCCTCTGAACTTACTTTCTGGGGGTCACCCTTTTCTCTGTTGCCATATTCCATTTTTATTTCTCTGCAATCTTAACTGTAAGACAGTATTTTTCTTTTCTCTGTCTTTCATAGTCCAAGACAGATTATACAGCCTTTTTCCCTTTGATCTCCTCCCCATATGCCAAACGTCACTCACGTGAGTGATGGGGTCAGTCTCACAGCACCCCTGAGATGCCAACTAGAAGCTGAACCTCTGATGTCCTTTTCCTAAAAGTCTTTGGGCCATTCTGACCAAACATAATTTCTGCTTGTCGAAAAAGAGAAGTCCAGGCAACTCTGAATCAGCTAGATGATTTTTCAAGAAATATCAGTTAGGAAAAGGCTTCTTCATTTGTTTCAGTTGTGATATTTTGTTATGCTTTTATTGTTTTTATTTTGCGAACCTAAGATAGAATGGAAGACAAAATAAGATTTTTCTGAAGAAGTGACATTTAAACCTCAAATCGAAGAATGTACAATTAGATGGAGAAGAGTATTAAAAACGGAGATAACAGCACATGAAAAGGCTGGAAGATTTTTAGCCTGCTTGACTTAACCCAGCTCTAGGCATATTTATAAAAAGTTCAGTAGAAAATGTTGGTAGATCAAGTTCACCTTCAAGTTGCTATTCTAGGTACAAGTGCCATAATATCGGGGAAGAGTTCAGTGAGGGCTGGGACCCTGAGCTGAGGCTTCTTGGAGAAGGCGTGATCTGGGGTGAAGGAAGTTGTCCCTTGGGAAGCCACAGCCTAAGCAAACCTTAGTGCCAAAGGGTGAGGAAGCTGAGAAGCCAGTCTGGAGAAAGAGGGTGACGAATTCATTTTCTCAAAAAGGAAACATTTCGTAGGGACTTATGAACAGAAGCCACGGGATGAGATAGTGGCCCCTGGTGTGACATCCCCCATCCCAGGGTTTATGGACCATAGGAAAGGAACTGTGGGACAAGTGAAGTGGACCCCTCAGGGAAAAGTAAAAATTGACCTAAGGACAGAATTTATGGTAACTCAAAAACAATTTTTTTTTAACTTAAAGGCAGGATTTAATGTATTCCCAGAACAGGGGTAAGTCAAGAAGTAAACATAGTGTACTCTTATCCAAAATAGATTTTTTTTTTTTTTACACAGAAGGGTAGGATTTAAATAATAAGAGACTGAAAGAACAAGAGGCCCCAGGAGATAGGTGAAAAGAAGGGAGGTGTTTGCTGCAGTGCTCATGAAGGAGTCAACTTTGATGAAGGAAAAGAAGTCGCAATGATTCTCCTGGAAAAGTGAGCAAAAACCTGAGGAGTGTCACAGCCCACTCCTGCCACCACTGGTCAGGGCCTGGGACTGGCCAGATCTCGGCCAGCTTAACTAGGTTCCAGACACGGACCGCTAAGTCACCTTGCTCGGGAACAATTGCTCTCAGGTGCCTGAGGGCTGTCTACTTTAGCAGGAGAGAGAGTGTCTTAGGGAGAGTAAAGCAGTCTTCTTGGAAAGATAGATCTTAGTCTCTAGCAGAGCTTGGTGATCTTCAGCAGAGAGACGCCGTGCTGGTGTTCTACAGGCAGGAGAGGAGACAGAGTCAGAGTCAGAGTAAGCGGGTCTGTGATAGAATGTGCATGCTCTTTGACTACCTGCTCCTCCAGCCTAATATAAGGCTGATCTCGGGCTTCTCAACACCACAGGTGCAGAGCCTGCCAATTCACTGCTCTCATCTCCCGAGCTCTCAAGCTTGTTAGGAGAGCTAAATCTCTCCCCACGCCCTTTCCACCCAGTGTTCCATTATTGAGCTATACAAGTATTTCTTATAACTCTCACTCTTTCTAGCCATAGGCTACATGGGCTGCTACAAGGAGACCCTGTGGATCTTCTAGAGACAGATATATTTTAATATATAAATATATCTGTATTTTATATATCTGTATATATACACATATATTTGTAAATATATAAATATATAATAATATGTATAATATTAATAAGTATATATAATAATATGTGTATATCTATTAAATAAAATGATGTTGTAGAAAGCTAAGACGTCTTGAACTAACAAGGGCTTAATTTTCCAGGAATTTTTACCTAACAGGAGTTAATAATACAGAGCTACTTGTGTGCGAGGATTGAATTGAGACAGATCTGAGTTCGTCTTTCTTCACTTTGTTTTAGCTTGTAAGGGCTGATAGAGCGCAGACCAGTCACTTACTTTCCTTCCCAGTTACTACAGCTACGTAATGTAACA
Source organism: Arctocebus calabarensis (assembly GCA_963573935.1). NCBI lineage: Eukaryota > Metazoa > Chordata > Mammalia > Primates > Lorisidae > Arctocebus > Arctocebus calabarensis. The sequence goes on along the minus strand of CAUYON010110553.1, from coordinate 26,362 downwards.
AACTTAGACACTGGCTCAAGGACTTAACTTTCCTAAAAATGTGTTCAGGAGTTGGGTTGTGTATCTTGTCTCTGTTCCACTAAGCATTGATCATCTGGGGAAGGTCACAGGCTGGGGGATAAAGTCATCAGAAGACTAAGTCATTCACAAGTTTGGTGGATAATGCTGGTTTATATTCTCAGAGACTCATGTGGATTGTTGTATATACAGATCATTTGTTCTTCTCACATGCTGAGTAGTATTCCATGGTTCAGCCATACTGGAGTTTGTTTAACTACTCATCCTTTGAATGAGGACATCTGGAGTTATTTCCAGTCTTTAGCTACCCTGAATAAAGCCACTACAGACATTTATGTCCCGGTTTTTGTGTGAATATGAATTTCCATCTTTCTGGGATTAATGTCTGAGAGGACAATAGCTGAGTCATGTGGTGATTATATAGGATGTCCATAAAGTTTGTGTGCAATTTAAAATAGCTGTCTACTTTAATTGCACACGAACTTTATGGACACCCTGCATGTCTAATTTGTATGAAAATGCCGAGCTGGTTTCCACAGCGGTCTCATCATTTTACATTCCCACCTCTGTCCGGGCGGCAGCCTGTCCTCAGTTCCTGGTATGCTCTGGGCTGAAGAATGACCAGACGCACCAAACTCAAGCCCAGCCTCCTATTTCTATTTTCCTGGTTCTCTGGCTCCTTAGGAGGGAACATTTACTAGCAGGGCCCATATGACAGAGTGACCACAGAAACAACCTCAGTTGAGCAGCTTTTTCATAATGTGGGGGTGACTGACTCTCCCATATCACCGACCCTCTAAGCTGGTTTCCTTCACTGGCTCCTCTGGGGAGGGATATTGGCAGGTGTAGGATGTTACTGAATGATGAACAGGTGCCCTCAATCCCATCTGTACGCAGGAACTCCCTCTCCAAAGCCCCACTTGAAGGAAGCGAGGGCACTTGCAGATTGATAAAGCATTTCCTGCATCCTCGGGCATACGGTGGCTCTGGACAGGATTAAGGGGGAGATGACGCAGAAATAGAGCCCCTGCCCCCCCTCTTCCCAGTCCAGATATTACTCACAGGAGCACCAAAGCGGGCACCCTCGTTCCTAGAAGAGCCGAAGAGACATCTCTTCAAGAGACATCAGTGTGTGAGTGATTCAGTTTCTCTGCATCTTCAGCAAAATTTGGTGTTGTCCCTATTGTTTATTTAGGTGTGTGGTCACTGTTCATTGTGGCGTTTGCATCTCTCTAATAGCTGACAGTATTGAACACCTTTTCATGTACTTATTCGCCATCTGCATTTCCTCTTCAGTGAAACGTCTGTCCATGTCTTTTGCCCATTTTCTTACTGAATTTTTAGAACTATTGAGTTTTGAGAGTTCATTGTGTCTTCTAGATACTAGATGGCAAATACTGTCATCAATTTGTTGCTTATCTTACCACGTATTTTGTAGAGCAAAGGTTTAATTCTGATGAAGTCCAATTTATCAGTTTTCCTTTATGTCTTATACATTTGTGTGCTTATCTTCTGTCTTTCTGAAAAACCACACTCCAGAAAGGCAGAGATTTTGCTGTCTTATTTATTTCTAAATCACACGAGACAAAGAACTGTTCCAGGCACACAGTAAATGCTCAACCCTCAACAAATGTGTTTTAAATGAATGAAAACTACTTTATTAGGTATAATCATTATATATGTTATTTTTCTAACACTGGAGAATAATATTCTGCAAGATGATTTCACACACATAATTTTTAATGTGATTTTCACAATCCCTTGTGGGGAAGACAGGTAAAAATCGTTCTTTTACTTGACAGACAATGCCTGAGATTTATGGCCCATCATCAGTAAAGTCTGAGTCTTGCTTTATTGTGGAATGTTCCTGTCCAGTATTCCCCCATCATTCGAAAGTGATTGAAGATGATTATAGAGAGAATTAATTCATGTGGAAGTAACAACACTTCAGAACTTAGTACCTCAAAGTAGAATATGGCTTGAAGTCATAAATAAGCTCAAGAACAACCTTGAGAAAAGTAGGAATTTTCCCAGTCTTACAAACATAGTTGTTGTTCTTCAAAAGATCTGTGTGCCATTCTGCCATGTTCTGTCCATTGGAGAGAACAGAACAGACCCTCCCGCAGGGCAGGGGGCTGCTACACCCACAGATTCCCAGGCTTCTCGCTCTACCTGAGGACATCCAAAAGAGGACATGACTATCTTGTGAATGATTATTTATTTTGGTTTCCGTGGCCTCTTCAGGAAGGACACCATATCTGGTCGTAGGCAACACCCAATGGTCGTGGCACAGGCACCACCAGCAAGTCCCCCAGCTGGATTTATTTTCTGTAGGTGTCCATGACTCGGTCCCCTGTCACCCCTGGGTTACACTCAGTGCTAGAAATGTTCAATTCAATCCTCTTCTCACTATGTTAGTATATTTAATCTTCAGAGCATTTTTGAAAACTAGACTGTTCCCCTCACTAAGCTCAGTCTTCATCACCGTCCCAGTCTTATCTTCCTCTCAGCACTTACAACTGCCGTGTAACCTCAGTAAGGTGGTCACCATAGGAACTGGGCCTACTATGCTCCTGTGGTGTACAATTGGTGCATGTCCAGTCTATAAAAATTTGACTCCTTAAGGAGGTGGTCAGTTGTGGAAGTTCTATTGTGTCTGAAATTTTCTTATTTATTTGATTTTTTTTTAATTCTTCATTAAATCATAACTAAGTACATTAATGCATTTATGGGGTACAATGTGCTGATTTGATGTACAATGTGGAATGCTTACATCTAATGGATTAACATAACCGTCTCCTTGCTTACTTATCTGTTGTGGTAAAAACATTTGTACTTTATTCTTAATAGTGTAGAAATGTATCATTACATTATGCACATTAGGTTGGATCCCCCCAAAACCCTTCCTCCTCCTGGCTTTCCTCCTCCCCTCCCCTTTTATCCTTTTCCCTCTTTTCTTTTCTTTTTTTTTTTTAGACAAAGTCTCAAGCTATCGCCCTTGGTAGAGTGCTATGGCATCACAGCTCACAACAACCTCAAACTCTTGGGCTTAGGCAATTCTTTTGCCTCAGCCTCATGAATAGCTGGGGCTGCAGGCGTCCGCCACAATGCCTGGCTATTTTTTGTTGCAGTTGTCATTTTTGTTTAGCTGGCCTGAGCCAGGTTCGAACCCGCCAGCCTCGGTGTATGTGGCTGGCACCCTACTCACCGAGCTGCACGGGCCACCTTCCCTCCTTCTTCTCGAGCTAGAATGTAAGTTCCATTCTAGTTATTTTCCTGTTAACAATTCACCACGTTCTCCTATTTTTCTTACTGATTTTTTTCCAATAATAAGAAATGAAAAATCATCCCTAATAGATTGTTGTAAGGCAAAATATAAATTAGAATATTAATTGTGAGCAAATTATGTAGCCCAGTATGGTTTTGATTATCTTAGTTTTTTTTTTGCAGTTTTTGGCAGGGGCTAGGCTCGAACCCGCCACCTCCAGCATGTAGGAGCCAGTGCCCTACTCCTCTGAGCCACAGGTACTGCCCAAAGTGTTTTCTTCCCCCCCCCCCCCCAGAGACAGAGTCTCACTTTATTGCCCTCGGTAGAGTGCGTGGCATCACACAGCTCACAGCAACCTCCAACTCCTGGGCTTTGGGGATTCTCTTGCCTAAGCCTCCTGAGTAGCTGGGACTACAGGCACCCGCCACATTGCCTGGCTATTTTTCTGTTTTGCAGTTTGGCCGAGGCTGGGTTTGAACCCGCCACCTTCGTTATATGGGGCCAGTGCCCTACTCGATGAGCCACAGGTGCCACCCGATTTTGATTAACTTATTTATAGTTTTACTCCTAGGATAAAGAATAGTGACTGGTCCATGGTAAAATATGCAATGGATATTTCTTAAAGGAATGAGTGCTTTCTAAATTTATTAGAAAAAATAAGCAAGAACAGGACGGTTTTGAGTATAGAGCAATCCTGGGATAGAAATACAAATTTCCTGAACATCTGAGCTCATAAACTTTCCTTATGAAAGTTTCCAATTTACCTCCAAACTTCATTTTGAGCAATAAGAAAGGATGGATTGGTAAAATAGAATTTAGCAAAAAATTAAGGGAAAATTACAACAGCATACCACATATAAGGTGACTCTAACTAAAGAAGTCCTAGTCAGAAATGAACCCTTGATTTTAGAAAATAGGATTTTCTGAAAGTTCAGATAAATTTGAACAAATGCTTTGAGGTTGTAAAAGGGAAGATGTTTGAAAGAGATGAGAGGCCTTCAAAAGCATAATTATTATACTCACGTTGTAATATTAGTACTGCCTTATGGACTTATTTACTCTGTTTCATATTAGAATTAGTTGAGTGCTTTTTTGCTCCCTCTACATTTTACCCTGAGCTTATCGTTCTATGTGCCCTACAACATCAAATGCACCACTGTGTACAATAACCTTTAAGTAAATAGTCATTGACTAAATCAGACAATTTCAATCAGGAGAAAAATGGATATGTCTAAGCAAACAAATGTTTCTATGCAATTATGTTTTAAATAGTTTGGATTTTAAAATGGCTAATTTATAGAATAAATTAGATACATATGAAATGGTGTGCAAAATGTGTAATGACAAATAATTAAAATAATCTGCCCATATTTACTTATCTATTCTATCCAGCATCACTCCTGTCTTCCTAAGATAGGAAAGAATAAAGAAAATGTGGATAAGAAAAATTTAAAAATATGACTAATGAAGAATTTATTGGAAAACCCTTACAGGAATTCAAGTCTCCTAGGATAGTTGCATCTCACAACCTGAAATGTGATTCAGATATTTGCAAGTTATTAACGAAACACCAGGGAGAATTAGAGCTATCCTGAAAGAAAACTAGACAGAGGAGACTGTAAAAATTAACAAAAAGGAGAAAAACTTATGGCAATAAACGATAGTGTTCTAATTTTTACATCAATTCTCAATAAATATTTAAAATATTTACTAAAATAATCATTAATTATTAAATTAATTCATCAATAATCCTGAGCGCTAGGAAATATAATAAAATCCCTTGGAGTAAAGTTTGTCAATTACTATAGTGGATTTGAAATTGTACCCTACTTGTAAAATAGCAAGTTAGCATACCACACTTTCATAGATGTTGGCAGAAGATATGAGACTCCTGGGTCAGAGATCAAAAAAATTATTACTCATGACAGAGCAAACAATGTCAATGATAAAAATTGGTATTGATTTTCTTTGTCTATATACTCATTGGGTAATGCAAAATGGCCCAAATGATACCTGAAAATATAATGACTTATATTACAAGAAAAGGATTATAAGCGTAGAGAACTAATTTCTTATTCAGGGTAGTAAACATATCTGCCTTTTGCTCTAAAGATAGTGAGTGTTGCTGTCTTTCAAGGCTGTTTGCTATACAAACATTCTTGAAAAGATTCTCTGAAACAAGAGTTAGTACATGTCTCTCTTAGTACAATGTGCAGAAATGCAACTTATACAATGTGCAGAAATGCAAGAGGCCCATGGACAATCATCTCTCAACAAAATTATGTCAGCTTGAGCCCAGGAACTGGAGGTTGCTGTGAGCTGTGATGTCATAGCACTCTATCTAGGGTGACAGCTTGAGGCTCTGTCTCAAAAAAAAAAAAAAATTATGTCAGCTAAGATCTTTTTCATTTTTTGATGGACATACTATTTCTGAATTTTAAAAAATATATATGTTAATGCAGTCATTTGATAACAGCTTTTCTAGCTATTATAACATGTAGAAAGCCATATAGATGAATAGATGTTGCCATTAGGTGGAGTTGTTGTTGACTGAAGAAGTGTGTATGGGATGCTGATTGCTTGATTTGTAAATACCTTCAGGGATATCTCTGGTAATATTTTATTGTACCACGTTATCACTAATAATTGCCATTCTTGAGATACTGACTTTAATCACTCTTTTCTCTGATCTATGGCCCAATGACCCAATTTTTATTTAATATACATGCCTAATCCAAAAATTCTTTGACTTTATTTGACATTTCCAATCCACTAATTCCCATCATTTTTCATTATGTATTAAACCATCACTCCCTTATGATCTACTGGCACAATTTATGTTTTGTAACTTATAATTAGGATCATTCTCTATTATTTGGGGATGATTCCATTGCTGCTATGGCCTGAGTGTGTATGTCTCCAACAAAATCATATGTTGAAAATTCATCCTCAATTCCGTCATTTATAGAGGTAAGGGGACCTACAACCATTTGCCAAGTGATTTCATTTTTTTGTTTATGGATATAAACCACAGGTGTTTAGTTAAGACTGACAAAAAGTTTAGCTATCATGGCCCCTCATAATAAAGGCACTATCCAACAAGCTGCATGTTCTATATCCATACCTGTGCAGATAAATGAGACTGAAACACACACGTTAATGACAGACAGACATTCAGACACTTCAGGGATGACGTTTTACCTTTTCATCACTGTTAATCCCATGTGGAATTAACAATAAGAATCCAATCCATAATAATCTCTTAGTATATTTTATTCCCACTCCTTGTCTCAGAGTCTTACGCCACACATTTGCCCCTTTGTGCAAACTTCCATTAATCTTATTATCAGATGATGAACTTACTTCATTTAATTGGAGAATAAATTAGATGAATACGGCTCTAGGAGGACAATACACCGTTGGGGGATTGGGAGTGAGATCTAATGGTTCAGAGGGCTGATATGGGGTTAATGGATAGAAGTTACAGGATGACTAAGTTTTGTTTACTATGTAAAATAGTTTTTCCCAGATGATCTTGAGCTATTTACTGAAATATTGGAAAGGAGAAGTTGTCTAGCTTCTCCCTCTCAGCGTAAGTGTTTATACAGTCTCGTGTATGAAAAACAATCAGACTTGAGACAACTCTGTACTTAGGCTTGAAGGTATATATGACACTTGGAATAGTCTGGTTAAATCTAAATTCCTAACTATACATATGGTATATAATAAATGAGTCTATCTATCTACATATTCATATATACACATATATATAGAGAGAATAGATATATCAAAATTAATAAAAAAGAAATAGTTAAATTAATACTGCCTACCAGCCAAACTTATAGGAAGGGATAAAAGGTGAAGATCCCTAGGCAGGGGAAAGTGAGGGTTCCAGATCTTATCATTCCTGAAAGGGTAGAGCAAAATTTGGTTGAGTGAGGAAACAAGGTTGCTATCCTAGCAACAATAGTTTAATAATTTCTGACTCAGCTGTTTAAAGCCACACTTCCACCAATAGGATTCAGGCTATGATCCATGCTGGAGTATATGTTCTAACACCGCAGACTACTCCAAAGTAAATGCTGGGAATCTTCCTGAAGTAGAGGGATTGGCAATCAGCCTATGAGTTATCGACACACTGTACCTTGGCATTTTATTGCTGAAAGCCAAATGTATTTTAATTAATTAATTCATTCATTCATCACATGTATTATCTGTCCCTACTCTAAATGCAGGAGATATAGCAGTAAAAATTAAAAATAACAACTTTTCTCTCCTGGAATTTACATCTTGTTGAAGAATGGAAAAAATTAAAGAGATACAGTAAGTAAAACATAAACTGCTAAATAGAAATGTGTTATGAAAAAAAAATAATGTGGGAAATATGAGCTTAGTTGTTTAGTGTATAGGCATTACAAATCTTAGCATACGTGATAAGCGAGCCCTCGGGGGTTACACATTCAAATAAGGTGGGCAGAAAGGCTTGAGAATGTGGCATTTAAGGAAAGCAATGAGGCTTGGGATATAGGAGTGATGGGAAAAGAGGGTGTGGACTAGTGTAGCACGCAGATATCTGGGGAAAAGTGTCCAAAATGTCCAAAAGGAAGTCACAGTAAATTCCTACACGATGGCAGGCAGCAACCCCACTGTCACAGAAGACCCTGTGCACAAGGCTCTTTTCCTCTTGAAATTCTTAATAAATTTTGAACAAGATTTGCATTTGTATATCACACTAGGAACCAGAGTTTATGTAGCCAATCTTGATCTTAAGGCACCTTAGAGAAATAGCAATGAGATTCTCATGTTTTTTGTTTTTTTTTTCTGGCTTGTGTTTGTTGTTTGTTTGTTTGAGACAGAGTCTCACCATGTCACCCTGGTAGACTGCCATGACATCATTGTAGCTCACAGCAACCTCAAAATCCTGGGCTCAAGAGATCCTTTTGCCTCAGCCTCCCAAGTAGCTGGGAGTGTAGGCGCCTGCCACCATGCCTGACCAGCGATCTCCATGTTTAGAGAGGAGCAAGAAAGAGGGAGAGTGGGAGATGTCAGGGGCGTCCTAGGCCAGTACCTCTGATATGACCTTGATTGACCTGAATAATGTTTTAACAGGTTCACTACAACCACTGTGTCAAAAATAGAAACAAGGGATGAAAGGTACAAAGGGAGTTATCCAGTTTTTGGAGAACTATTTCAGTGAAATCTCAGCAAGAGTTTTAGGTGGGGGTAACATCTGGTCCTAAATTTAAAATACTGTTTCATTGCCCTGTTTTTAATTTAAGGCTTAGAGGTTTCAATGCATTGAGAAGGTAGTTAGGGGTAAAGGGACAAAGCTTTATTATAAAGTGACATTTGCTAGTGGGATGGAGCCCTCAAATGAGAATTGTCTCATATCAATGTACCTCTTATGATCTGAAATCTAAAATCTCACCACAGTTTTTAAAAAAAATCCTTTAGAAACTATATGAAGTCATTATGCTCATTAATGTAACAGAGAAGTTTGCGTTAGCTGATCTGTTGAGGTTTTTTCTCATTCATTCTTGTTTTCTTTGATTTGTACATTATCTTTTACTATTCAATACTGTCTTAAATCCGATTTCATGATTTCATTTTATTTAACTCTGGCTTCAGACAGTTAGGCTTTATTTTTAATTCACATTTAATTTTAAGGGTAGTGGAGTTGTCATAGGTTTTATTTTTTTATTTTATTGTACACATTTTATCAGTTAGAAACAAATGGAAACGCATATGAACATCCTTTGCAAAACCTAAATCACTCTATCAATGTAATGTATTAATAGTACATTAGGAAGATTGTTGTTTAAATCTGTTTGAAATAATTTGTTTGACATTGCACTTACATTTTCCAAAAATTTGAAAGAACTATATACGCTTTTACTATAGCTAAAACATAAAACTTGCTTTCATTTTATAAAATTAAATTTTTGGAGAAGGATTAACTAGCAATTTTCTACATAGTGTAAAGATTGTTCTTCTGATATTGGCACTGGCAAGCTGTTTAGAATTTTCCTGCCAAATGTTTAGTTTCTCCAATTTTTTTAAGTTGGTGAGAGAGAATTAATTTTCTGTGCTTGTGTGTGTCCAACTTTAGACTTCAATTTGCAACCATGAAAATAAGCTTTTCTTTTCTTACCTAAAATGTTAGGTTTAAGTAATCTCTGGATCAAGTTCTTGGAAATTACAATGTTGGCTGCAAATGATCTGTGTTCTTATGATCCAGACAGTGATGTAATTGTAGATACATTTCATCAGGAAGACGGTGATCTTTGCGAAGGTTAAATCATCCATCATGGATCTCCATCCCCGCCTCAAACATCAAGTGTTAGCTTTTACTCAGCTTCCCCTTTCCAGCCCCCCCTGCATTAGCAGAGAAGATCACACCCCTTCTCTTCCTTCAGAGAATTTGTCATATTGGATTTATATGTTTCTGTTTATTAGCTGGCTCCCCGACAGATTCTGAACTTGGTTGGAGTAGGCTCCATGCCTGTTTGTTATCCCAATCCTAACACATTACTTGGCAAATAGAAGGTGCCAGGATTTGTTCATTAAAAATTAACACTAGGGTACCTGCTCCAAATGGGACTATGGTACTAAAATTTTTAGAAGATAATATGTGATAGATACTAATAGCTGTAGGATAAATAGTAAGAAAGTAGCAACTTTTACCTTGAAACTTTTAGAAATACAATTTAACTTTACAATTATATACTTTACTGGTTTAATGAGTCAGGGTAGGCTAGACTATGCGATTTACCTCTCAAGTGTTAACACGTGTCTATTGAGGTTGCTTTTCACCAACCACTGCTTTAAAAGTTACTTAGCACCTGGGTGTGATGGCTCATGCCTATAGTCCTAGAACTCTAGGAGGCCAAGGCAGGTGGATTGTTTGAGCTCAGGAGTCCTAGACAAGCCAGAGCAAGAGAAAGACCCTGTCTCTACTTAAAATAGAAAAATTAGTGGGGTGTTGTGTCAGGCACCTGTCATCTCAGCTACTCAGAAGGTTGAGGCAAGAGGGTCACTCCATCCCAAGAGTTTGAGGTTGCTGTGAGCTATGACAGTCACAGCACTCTACCCAGGGTGACACAGTGAGACTCTGTTTCAGATAGATAGATAGATAGATAGATAGATAGATAGATAGATAAATAGAATAAAAATTTACTAGGGATCCCAACTGACTGAAGTTCTATCATGTTGGAACATACCTTAAAGCATGGATTCCAGAGCCACCACTTCAATAGAGAAAGAGTTAGGGCACAGAAAAATCACACATGCTTTCAAAAGCTCTGGACTAGAAATGATAAGGACCCCTCTGTCGCAACCTAAGTGCAGGGGTCTTGAGGTGCAGGGAGGTGCAGCAGATCTGAAAAGAAGAAAAAAAGAAAAACCATTAAATCAAATTTTTTTTATAATTTTATTAAATCATAATTGTGTACATTGGTGCAATCATGGGGCACAATGTGCTGACTTTATATACAATCAGAAATATTTTGATCGTACTGTTAGAGATAGCCTTCGTGGCATTTTCTTAATCACTATATGAAGACGTTGATATTTATTTCAAGAAATTGAATGAGGGATTATATGTAGGATAATAAATAAGTAAAAAACATTTTCATAAGCAATAGGCCTCAATCATAGAATATCATCTAACTGCCTTGAATTAGCTTTTTTAGAGGCAGTGAAAACACCATTTGCAGGTAATATTGCTAAATTAGTCTCAATAAATTTGAAAGCTAAAATTTAAAACCTAATCACATAGTCACTAGATAATAGGACTAAAACAGACTTGATCTATTTTACTTTAGGATTTAGTACTTATTTAAATAACTTTTGCAGGTGAAAACATAAGTGACAAATGCTTTAAAAATTATGAATACTTGATAAAATTATTGGAACACTGTGATTTAAAAAAAAATTGAAATGAGCATGGTAGTTAATCATTGTGAAGGCTGTGATCGTGATTATGGGTTGGAGAGACAGGGTTGTAATCAAAGTTCCATGCTCGCATTTATAGAAATGCGAGTTTGAGCTTTTAGAAAGAGCCTTTCACTGAGTACGGATAATCAGTTTTGACATTCCAACTAATTTCAGAGCTTACTAACTACTTATTTTTCAATGTAGTCAAATAACTGGTTAATAACATGTGTGTTTAGCCAAAGAAGTTAGTAAGACTAAAAAAAAAGTTGAATTGGTAGAACTTATAGTTTTAGCCTTGAATCATATCTAAAAGGCTGTGACAGAACAGAATGTGACCAAAAGTTGTTTTGGTTTGGAATCGCTGACCTCATTGCAGTGTAAGTGTCAAAAATTGGCATATCTAGATTGACTTCTCCCCGGCACGTCCTTCTGCCTCAGAGAAATGGACACTTCTCGTCACATCTGATTCCACCTCAGTTAACCAACACAGACCAGGCATAAAAGCCACATTGAAACGTTCTTACATGAAGCCAAACACTAAAATTAGATGTAAAGTGTGTATGCCTTTATGTGACAAATCCATTTGTGTTGTGAAAATACAAATTGTAGGAAATCTATTTTGGCTCACTGCATCATCCTATTGGAAATGCTACCATTTTCTACAGAAGGAAGAGTTATATAAAATTATAGTGTCTATTGCCAAGGGAGTTTGGCAAACGTTAGAGGTTGTCTGTTTTGTTTAGTGTTAGACTTTTTAAAAAATATATTTTAGAGTATAGGTTGTAAACAAATTGTTTGAATTAAGATTGATACCAGTTATATAGTGCAATTGATGTTTTATTTAGGTTTTTTGATATTTACATACAGAAAACCTTCAAATTTGTCCTGATTGAATACTATGATTGCTTAATGTATCATTTATTTATTCAACAAGTACGTATTGAGTGTTGGCCTATTCATGCCATTATTCTAAGTCTTTAATTTAAATCAATTAAACAAGCCAGACTACTGGCCTCCTGGAGTGGGAACAATAGATAAGTTCATAATTTTAAGTAACTACTCTGGGTAGTGTGCTAGAAATAAATAATGTGGAGGTGCTGAGGGTGGGGTAGCTTGGGAATCATTGAGAAGGTGCCATTTGGCAGCAAACAAGTAATAATTTGAAGAACAGCATCCCAAGCAAAGGAAAGTAAATAGCTGGAGCAGAGGTGTATCTTCTGTGTCTGCAGGGAAAAAAGAGGCCAGTGTGACTCGAATAAGCAAGACAGGAGGGTGACAGTAATGGAGGCCTGCAGGGTGGTAGGAACCATGACTCAGGGGTTCACTCTGAGTGAAATTGGAGCACTTGAAAGTTTTAAGTAGGATGGGAATGTGATATTAGTGGTGATTGAAAAGACCCCTCTCGCTGCTAAGTCAACTGCTGGGAAACAATACTGAAGGGAGGCAGTCTGGAGTGAGGGGATGGTGGCTGAGAACAGGGTAATAGACGATATCAGGAGATGTCATTAGATTCTGGAAATACAAATACTCTGACAGTAGAATCAGTACAGCTTTCTGAAATGTCAGTCATGGGGAAAGAGAAGGAGAAAGAGAACAAAAAAAATCAAAAGTCTATAAACCGGAGGGTGGTAAACGGTTTTTTGGCCCATGCAATGGAAAAGATGCAGTGGTTATTAAATGATATATGGAACTAATAGGTGAGCAGGTTTGGAGAGAGTGAGGAGGAACGTCAAAAGTTCATTTAGAATGTGCTGAATTTGCAGTGACCGTTAGGCATTTATGTGGAAACACTGAGTAATTCAATATGAAGCTTAAATATTAGGAAATAGACTTCCATTCTAATAAAAGAAAGTTTGGTGGAAGGTAGACATTAAGAGAAGTTATTAAGAACAGTTATTTATGTGTTTCCACTTCTTGTTGGAAAACATTTTCCTTCTCTCCAATAAGCTGCATTTTACAATCATGTACAATACACATACATGACTTTTTGTCTTGCTGGTGGGGAAATAGCACCATCTTGTGGATAATAAAATACAGCTTTCTTTAAAAAAAAAAAATCTATGTGGAAACAGGGGAATAATACATTTTCCTGAATTCTAGAGAAATGACTCTTTTAAAAAATAAATTTATTAATAAAAAAACCCAAAAAATCATAAAAAGAAAAATAAAAAATAGAAAAAATAAATTTATTTTCACATTTAACCTTTTTGCTTTTATTTTTTATGGATACAAAGTAGTTGTACATATTTAGGTGGTACCTAGGATGTATTGATATAAGCAAAATATCACATGTATTAACTACAGTTACCCCGTTGTGCTACCAAACCCTGTAGTCCTTGTATCCAGCTGTATTTCGTGCACATCAACCAATCCTTCTGTATTCCCTTCTTCCTACGATCCTTCCCAGCCTCTAGTAACTATCAGTGACCATCTGGTGTTCTCTACCTCCAGAAGATCAATTTTTTTAGCTCCCAGTAATGAGTGGGAACACACGAGTGAGAACCAGTAATACTTGTCTTTCTGTACTTTTTATTTCACTTTACATAATATTCTGTAGTTCCATTCGTGTTCTTACAAATAACAGGATTTCATTCTTTCATATGGCTCAACAATAGCCTATTGTATGTGTGTGTGTGTGTATATATATATATATCACAAGTATATGTGATAATAGCCTATATATGTGTGTGTGTATATATATATATCACGTTTTCTTTATCCATTTATCTATTAATAGGCACTTAAATTGATTCCATACCCTGGCTGTTGTGAATAGTGTTGCAATAAACCTGAGAGTACAAATATAATAAACTGACATCCTTTATTTAACTGTATATCCAGCAGGGAGATTGGGGGATCAAATAGTAGGTGTCTAGTTTTTTGAGAAACCTCCATGCTGTTTTCTGCAGTGGCTATGTTAGGTTGCATTTGCACCGATGTGTGAGTGTACCCCTTTCTCTGCTTCTTGGCCAGCATGTTATATTTTTTTTGTCTTTTTGATAAAAACCATTTTAAGAAAGGTAAAATGACACCTCATCATGCTTTTGGTTTGCATTTCTGTGATTAGCATATGGAAAATATTGAGTGTTTTTTCCATATTTTTGTTGGCCATTTGATGTCTTCTAAAAAATATCTATTCAGATATTTTGCTTATTTTTTAATTAAATTATTTCTATTTTTTGCTATTGAGTTGTTTGAGTTCCTTATGTATTGTGTTTGTTAGTCCAGCTGAAGAGTTTGCAATCTTAAAAGTAGTTCTGGTAATAAATTCCATTTCCCAATCCACCTCTTCTGACTTTATGTTCTGACTAACTGACTTGAATTAAATGTCAATTATGGAGCACTTTTAGTCTATAAGTTGTTTGGACTAGCTGGAAGTGTAAGCTCCCACTAATTCTAAATTTTGTGTATTTTGTATATTCTTCATCTCATGTACAGAAAAGTAAGATCTAGTATTATATGTATATATGGTCTTCAAACCTGAAAGACTGTAAAATGCTTTCTGAATTAACAATAATATACATGTAAGTTTATTATACGTTAATAGTAAATATGTTATATCTTCTTATATAACATATAACTGATGTTATAATTCATCTATGTTCTATTATTTAATATATCCAAATCTTCACTCAGTCCAGAGATTTCAGCTTTTGCTATATTTTTAAAATTGATATTTTAGAAATTCATGATTTCTATCCTTGAAATTATAAATGTATTTTAAAACAATTTTATTTATATGATTCCATAGTTTCAAAAATATTTTTAAGCAATTTATGAATAGATTCCCCTCTTCTTTCATGCTTCTTCGTTTCTGTCTACGTCTTGCAGTGAAAGTCTCATTCACTAGTGGAAGGAGTCCTGAGAGCTTTCACTCTGTTTCTCTTGCTAGGATAGCCATTTCCTTTGCATTAATTACATTCAGCAAACTTGCTTTACATTCCACCTGGTTTTAACAGGGAAAGCATTCAGGAATGGTATAAGGAGAGTAAAAGTACATAAACAGGAAAAACATTCAACAAATGCGGTAAAGAATGGGCACAATGTTTTGGTGTAATAAATTGAGATCACTTTAATTTGGGTGGGGAAATTTTGTGGACTCTGGAAAGGGAGCATAATTTACAGGAATACTTTAGCTAAATTCCAATGCAAAATTTTCTCAGTATACAAAATCTAGTCAAAATTAAATGGATAGAGCAAAGATTCAGACAATAAGAAAATTGTTAGCTTCTGCCCTCACCCCTTTACCCAAAACCCAGAATTCTCTCTTTTTGAAGCTGCCTGAAAATTACTGTCTGTGAAAGGAAACCATTGCGCTCATGCTGGAGCAAAAAAGAAATTGAGACATACAGGTTATTATGCTTCCTCCTCCGCAGAAGGCTATTTTCTGGCATTTCATGGAAATTCATAATTACATGTGTTTAAATCATGTGCTCAGATAGGAATGCATTTTAGACTTTTGTTCATGGTAGCTTTATTCTTGCAATTGTCATATGTTACCTTCTATCTTAATTCAAGTAAGTAAAATGTAAAATTAAGCAGTATTCTTGGTAATAGTGCTGTGCGACCTTAACTTACTTGCTATTTCTTATTTTAAGGAAGTCAATTTTTTGTAAATATTAGCAAATGAATAGCAAGATAAACAATATACGGAAAATGGCAGAAAAATCAAAATAGGAGAACCTTTCAGATGAAATGATTTTTAACAATTCTAGAGTTACAATTATTGCCTTGAGTACTGTTTAGGTTACTGACTTCTGCTGAGAAATTAAGATGCTGATGTCTTTTAGTTTGTTAGAGAGAAGCGCGATCCTTTTGATTTAGTGCCCATGGAAAACACTCCTATTTTCTGCTTTTTTTTTTTGCCTTCAAGAATTTTTAACCTTTTAGTTTAATCAGATCCCAGTAATATATTTTTGGTGTTGCTTCAATTACCAGTGGATCCTCCTCATAAAATATTCTTCCAGGCCAATTTCTTCAAGTATTTTTCCTGCACTTCCTTCTAGTATTCTTATAGTTCCATGTCTTAAGTTTAAATCTTTTATCCAGTGAGAATCAATTTTTGCTAATGGTGAAAGGTGAGGGTCCAGTTTCAGACTTCTACAGGTCGCCAGCCAGGTCATCCAGCATCATGTGCTAAATAGGGGATCTTTCCCCCAATAAATGTTTCTGATAGGCTTATCAAAAATCAAATGATGATAAATGGCTTGTGTTCTCTATTCTGTTCCATAAATCTCCCTCCCTCTCTATTTTTGCGCTAGTACCATGCTGTTTCAATCACTGCAGATTTATAGTATAGCATGAAGCCTGGTAATGTGATGCCTCCTGATTTGTTTTAATTTCTGAGTAATGTATTTGGCTATTTGAGTTTTTTTCTGTTTCCATATAAAACGATGTACTATTTTTTCAAGCTCTTTAAAGTATGACAGTGGTACTTTAATAAGGATTACATTCTGCACAGCCAAGAGCACAGTTAGTAAACCAAACAGCCTTCAGAATGGGAGAGATTTTTGCAGGTTATGTTTCCAGAAAAAGTCTTATAACTATAATCCACAGAGAACTCAAACTAATCAATAAGAAAAAAACAAATAACCCCATTTTTTGCAGGCAAGAGACTTGAACAGAAGCTTCTCTGAAGAAGACAGAGAATTCTGTCCTAATTGTCATGGAAGCAGCCCAAGTGGCCAAACAACCCATGAATGGATTAACAAATTGTTGTATATGTACACCAGGGAATACTATGCAACCATAAAAAGATGAAAACTTTACATCTTTTATGTTTACCTGGATGGAGCTTGAACATATTCTCTTAATAAAGTATCTCAATAATGGGAAAAAAGTATCCACTGTACTCAATGCTACTATGAAATCAATATATAATCACCTACACATTCATATGAATGGTAAAACATAACTATAGTCCAGAAAGAAGGAAAGAGGAGGGAGAGGGGAGGGGAAAGGGGAAGTTGAGAGGGTGGAGGGTATTTGGTGGGACCTCATCTAATGTCCATAATTCAATGATACATTTCAAAACTATTAAGAATAGAGTATAAATGTCTTACCTCAACAAATAAGTAAGCGAGATGATGGTTATGTTACTCAGTTCAATGTAAACATTCGGCATTGTATATCCAATCAGCACTTTGTACCAAATAAATTGTATGAATATACAATTAATTGTATTAATGTACATTAATTACATTAATGTACACAGTTATGACTTAATAAAAAAAGAATTTTTAACCTAAGAACTATACATGGGTGGCATATTTCCCATTAACTCTACAAAATACAAGTATTTGAACATGTGCCCATAAGTACACAGTGTCTAGTCCTTTTAATTAGGCATTCTGTTGCTTGCTGAATAGCTCTCTCTGGATATTCTTTAGGAAACTCAAATTCACTATGGCTAAACACAACTTAATGTTAATGGATACCTAGCTGTTTCTGGCTTTTGGCTAGTATGAATAAAGCTGCTGTGAATATTTTTTATATGCCTATTTGTGGACACATTTTCATTTTTCTTGGGTTTAGGAGTAGAATTGCTGTGCCATAGCATTATGTATATTGAGTTTTATGCTAGACGTTCTTCTAAAACGGTTTTGTCATTTCATACAACCACCAACATTGTATGAGACTTCTGGTTGCTCCCCATGCTTTTTGTTCTGTCCTCATATGACCTTCCTCTACTCTTAATAAAGCATTATCACTATGGTAACAGCATTCTCTTTTACTCAATTATAGAAGCTAAATTTGAGGGATCTCTTTGAACTTCTGTATCCCTCATTCTGCTAGTCCAATTCATGACCATCCTTCCAATTCTATCTCTGAAATTACCCTTCAGGCTATGGCTATGGTCTTACTTCCAACCCTCAATCTCCCTTACCTGGACCATTTCACTTGGCTGATAACTGATCTTTCTGCTTCAAGAAGATTGTCTACATTATGATCAGTCTTCCTCCTAAGATAAAGACTATCTCCCTTTCCTAACTAAAATTGTGAAGTGAAATACAATCTGTCTGAGATTTGCTTCACCAGCCTTGCCTTCAGCCTACCTTGGGCTACTCTCCAGCTGGACAAAACTTACACCATCTTTTTCATTTTTCTGTGCAATTCATTCCTCAAAAATGTCTAAACGTTACCACATCAGGGTCTTTCCCCTTTCCTTTCCCTTTCTTGAACACTCTTGCCCCACATAACCTGTCTTCCACGGGTTGCTCTCAATTTCTTCAGGCATTTTCTCAATTGTTGGATTATTAGAAAGACCATCCTTGACCACCCTATATAAATATCAGTCCTCTTCCTGACACTCCTTATTGTGTTACCTGTTTTATTTTGTTTCGTGGTACTTTGTGGCACTTCTTAGCACTTAACACATTACCTATTTATTTGGTTTTCCCCCCTACTATTAAATTCTTTTAAGGGCCTTGAAGAGTAGGACTTTATTTTGTTTTTTGCTTTATCCCCATGCAGAGAACAGTACATGCCTTACAGATGTTTTGGAATGGGCCCATGAGTTAAACTATTTTGACCTATTTTACCTTACATGTCTGAATGACTAATGTTGCACATCATACCAAAATTAAATTAATATTTCCTAAGACTCCATTTCTTCCACTATAAAGCCTTAAGGGCTCCATCTTTAGAGTTAATATTGAACTTTGTAATCATATTTCAGCATATTGCTTATAGAAGTTCTTTTTTGTATTCTATATACGTTTTTCCTCTCACTGAATAGAATATAAAATATCAGAGGTCATAGATTTTGATACACTAAAAAAGAACTTGAATGAATGAATCAATTATTTAATGAACTATAAGTTAAAAACAAATATTAGATAAAAAATTAAAATAATCCTTAAAGTACTTTTCTCTCCTTCTCTCTGGGAAGTCAGTCACATTTACAGGGCACGTATGTACAATGCTAATATCTTTAAACACAGAAATAAAAAGGAACACTGGGTAGCTGAACTTGGCCCTAACTTGACAGGTTCAGGTTAATTTTTTTCTACAGAATTTAGGGAGATCAATGTACAGAATCTATCTTCCTTAAAAGATCTTTATTGAAAATACAGAAGAATCAGACTACCCTTCCAGATCTGATTAATATCTCCTAAAACTTTTACAATTAAATCTGGAGTTTGAAATTAGGTTTCTTCCTAAATTGTTAAATTATTGAGGAAAACTCCTTCTGAAGGATTGTAAGTAACAGAAATGCTTGATAATTACTTTGAATGCACTGAACAGTTTTTTTTCCACTGAGAAGAAACTGAATTCTTGCAAAACTAAATAAATTAATTAATTAAATGACTGAACTGTAGCACATTGGAATAACAATATGATTGGAACAAGTCATTTAATGACTCAATTTACCAAAATTTTCCTCTGGGTAAAATCATAGAAAAATCTACTTAAATTTCTCTGTGTTTTTATTTATGAAAATGAATCCTAAATGAATAGAGTATTAAATAAATGAAAATTTTCTTCAATTCCTTTCTTCTTTAACTCTCAAATTAGGCCTCTCTCTGAACCCCCAATCCTAACATTTCAGAGAATATTTAGCGCTAGTTCTATTGTTTCTGCTGACATCATAATATTGCTCAATTTTTTACTTGATTTCTAAAATGAGAAGTCCAGCTCAACTCATAAGCTGGCATTGCTACGATACTTGAGTGTCTTGTATTTAATCTTCATTTAGTAGCAATTGGTATTTAGCGTAGTAAGTCAGTGCCTTATTCATTTGTCAAAGTGTTTAGAGAAATTGTTTTCAGAAACACTGTCTTGCTAAAATTTTAATTTTACAGATAACCACTTTTACATCTTTATCTGTCATGTGAAAAATGAAAGTTTACATCCAGCCTCATTAAAAATTGCACTTTTGTGGCTCAAATTCTTCTCTGCTCTCAGAATAAAAGGAAGCATTGTAAGAATTAAGTCTTTTTGGTCTTTCATTACCCAAGCTTCCACTAAGTAAATTGAATGATATTAAAAAAAAAGAAAAGAAAAACTAGTGATTTATTTTCAACTTTAGAAGTTTCTTATCTAATTTTGAGTCAAATTTAAGATAATCTATAGACTTGCCAAAATGTAATACATTAGTATATATGCAAATGTTCAGCTTTGTGGCTATTGTCATTAAATTGAATGAGTTTTTGACTTAATAAAAATTCTTTTCTTATGTCACAATATTAAAGGTATCAGCCACAGTAATAATTGATGACATTTAAGGTCATTTAACATTTGCTGGTAACATTGCTACAAGCTTTGCATGTATTATCTGCATTTAGTTTAGCTGTTATATTATAGGTTTCTTCTTCCTTTTTATATAAAATAAATCTTGAGATGAATACAGATAATATGCAATTTGGTCATGCTCTTACATTTAGTAAGTAATAGATTACAACTGAGAATCCAGTTGGGGCTTTGTGTTGTTTAATTAATAAAATTTAATTTATAATGTAAGGCCAAGTTAAATTTCAGGTGCATATGAAATAACTATAACTTAATGGATGATTATAAACAGATATTAAAAATTAAGCAGGACTATCTCAAGGGAGAGAACTGAGATTGCTTTATCATTTAATTTACCAAAAGTATTAAATTTCATTAAGAGCTTTAAAAAATATCAAAAAAGGTGAGACTATATGAAAAGCAAGGACTTTTCTTATAAATTAACATTCAAAGTTAAGTATATTATTGGATATATTATAAACAAGGCAATATTAATTAATTTTTTAAAGCATGGCATTTTAATGAATAACTCTTCTTATTTCAATCATTCTTAATATTTAAATAAAAGTGGTATAGATGGAAACCTTCCTTTGTCTTCATATTAAATAATCTTTATTATTTTAACTCAATAGCTATGGAATAGTCTATTCAAGGATCAGACAGTGCCAGTGCTATATGTGTAAATTTTGCTATGTATAGGAAAACAACATGTATGGGAATCAACTTGCATATATCTTGATGAAATGAATCAATTATTTGGATGAATTTTTTTTTTTTTTGAGACAGAGTCTCACTCTGTCACCTTTAGTAAAGGTGCTTTGGCATGAGAGCTCAAAGCAACCTCTAACTCTTGGGCTTAAGTGATTCTCTTGCCTTAGCCTCCCAAGCAGCTGGGACTACAGATGCCTGCCGTGATGCCCAGCTATTTTAAGTTGTAGTTGTCATTGTTGTTGGGCAGGCCCGGGCTGAATTCGAACCCACTAGTGCCAGTGTATGTGGCAAGCACCCAGTGAGGGCGAAATTTTTTTTATTGTTTAGGATTTATTGAGGGCACAAAGAATTAGGTTACACTAATTGCATTTGTTAGGTAAATTCCCTCTTGATCATGTCACACCCCCAAGAGGTGTGGCACACACCATGATCCCTCCATCCTATCCCGCCCCCATCCCCACTTGTCCCTACCCCTATCCCCCCCACAGCTTATCTATGGCCTTCATATTAGTATAGAGTACATAGAATTCTTGCTTCTCCATTCTTATGATGCTTTACTAAGAAGAATGCGTTCCACCTCCATCCAGGTTAATACAAAAGATGTAAAGTCTCCGTCTTTTTTAGTAGCTAAATAGTATCCCATGATATGCATATACCACAGCTTTTTAATCCGTTCCTGGGATGGTGGGCATTAAGGCTGTTTCCACATTTTGGTTATTATATATTAAGCTGTGATAAACAGTCTAGTGTAAATGTCCTTATGATAAAACGGTTTTTTTCTTCTGGGTAGATGCCTAGTAATGAGATTGCAGGATCAAATCTGAAGTCTAGTTTGAGCTCTTTGAGAGTCCTCCACACTTCTTTCGAGAAGGTTGTATTAGTTTGCAGTCCCACCTGCAGTGTAAAAGTGTTCCTTCTTTCCACATCTGCACCAGCATCTGCAGTTTAAGGCTTTGTGATGTGGGCCATCTTCACTGGGGTTAGGAGGTATCTTAGGGCAGTTTTAATTTGCATTTTTCTGATGACTAGGGATGATGAACATTTTTTCATACGTTTATTAGCCATTCATCATTCTTCTTTAGGCAAGGTTCTATTCATATCTCTTGCCCAGTGATAGATGCGATTGTTGGGTCTTTTTGTGTTGAATAATTTGAGTTCTCTGTAGGTCCTTGCTATCAAGCTTTTGTATGATTCATAATATGCAACTATCTTTTCCCATTCTGAAGTTTGCCCATTTCCTGTGGTTGCTGTTTCCTTAGGTTTACAGAAGATTTTCAGTTTAATTAAGTCTCATTTGTTTATTTTTATTGTTGTAATTGCCACAGAAGTCTTCTTCAAAAAATCTTTCCCAGTACAATATCTTCAAGTGGTTTCTGCACTTTCTTCAAGGATTTTTATTGATTCATGCCTTAGATTTAAATCTTTTTATCCATCTGGAATTAATTTTTGTAAGTGGTGAGAAGTGTGGGTCCAATTTCAGTCTTTTATATGTGGTTATCCAGTTCCCCCAATGCCATTTCCTGAATTCTTTCCCCAGTGTATGTTCTTGTTTGATTTATCAAAGATCAGGTGGTTGTAAGATGTTAGTTTCATCTCATGGTTTTCCTCTCAGTTCAAACTGTCAATGTCTCTATTTTTGTGCCAGTATCATGCTGTTTTGATCATTGTCGCCTTGTAGAATAGCCGAAAGTCTGGTAGGCTGATGCCCCCAGCTTTGTTTTTATTACTAAGAATTCCTTGGCTATCGGGGTTTTTTTTTTCCCCCTGGCCTCATACAAAACAAAGAAATATTTTTTCCAATTCTTGAAATTATGATGATGGTATTTTAATGGGGATTGCACTGAATCTGTAGATTGCTTTGGGTACTATAGACATTTTCACTATGTTGATTCTTAAGAGCCATGAGCATGGTATATTTCTTTATTTCTTAATATCTTCTGATATTTTTCTACTTAAGATTTCATAATTTTCTTTATAGAGGTTCTTCACCTTTTTTGTTAGGTATATTCCCAGGTATTTATTTTTCTTTAAGCTACAGTGAAGGGAATTGTGTCCTTAATTAGCTTCTCATCTGGGTATTATTGGCATAATCACAGGCTACTGATTTGTGGATATTGATTTTATATCCTGAGACATTGATATATATTTTGATCACTTATAGGAGTTTTGTGGTGATGTCTTCAGGGTTCTCTAAGTATAAGGTCATATTATCAGCAAAGAGGGACAGTTTGACCTCCTTTGCCCCCATTTGATGCCCTTTATTTCATTTTCTTGCCTGATTGTATTAGCTAGAACTTCCATCACTGTGTTGGATAGTAGTGGCAATAGAGGGCAACCTTGTCTGGTTCCAGTTCTAAATGGAAAAGGTTTTTCAGTTTTACTCCACTCAGTATAATAGTAGCTGTCAGTTTGTCATAGATGGTTTCTATCAGATTCAGAAAAGTGCCATCTATTCTTAAGTGTTCTAATTAGAAAAGGATGCTGAATTTCATCAAATGCTTTTTCTGTATCTGTTGAGAGGATCATAAGTTCCTTGTTTCTGGTTCTTTGATGTGGACTTGCATATATTAAACCACCTTGCATCCATAGGATGAAACCTACTTTATAGTGATGAAGGATTTTTTTTTTAATGTTTAGCTGCAATCCGTTGGCTGGATTTTATTGAGAATTTTTACATCTATATTGATTAGCAAAATTGGTCTGAAGTTCTCCTTTTTAGTTGGATGCTTTCTTGATTTTTGGTTTCAGGGTGATAATTTGCTTTGTGGAACATATTGGGGAAGATTTCTTCCTTCAATTTCTGCAATATAGGTGTAAGCTCTTCTTTGAAGGTTTGATAGAATTCTGGTGTGAAGCCTTCTGAACCAGGGCATTTTTCTTGTTGGGAGACATTTTTTTATTGATTCTTCAATCTCAGTCCTTGAAATCTGTCTGTTCAAGAGATCTATTTCTTCTTGGTTAGGTCAAGGGAGAGGGTGTGATTCCAGGTATTGACCCATTTTCTCCATTTGTCAAATTTCTGGGCATAGAGATTCTTGTAGTACTCAGAGATGATATCTTGTATTACTGAGGTATCTGCTGTTATTTCCACTTTATTGTCTCTGATTGTGGTTATTAGAGATTTTATTTTTCTGTTTCTAGTTAATCTGGCCAAAGGCTTATAGATTTTATTTATTTTTGCAAAAAAGCAACTCTTTGTTTTATTTTCTGAATGATTCTTTTTTTTTTTTCAATTTCATTAACATATGATTTAATTTTGGTTATTTCTTTTCTTCTTCTGGGCTTGGGATTAGATTGTTCTTCTTTTTTAATTCCATAAGATGGTTCATGGGTTTCTTGTGTTCTCTTTCTGTTTTTCAAATGTAGGCATCTAATGCTATAAATTTCCCTCTTAAGACTGTTCTTGTCGTATCCCATAAGTTTTGGTAACTCATGTTTTCATTGTTGTTATGTTTGAGGAATTTATTGATGTCTTCTTTTATCTCTTCCTGAACTCAACTATCATTCAGCACAAGGTTGTTTAATTTCCAAGTCTTTGGGTGGGGATTCATGTATTTGTTAGAGTTGAATTCCACTTTTATTGCCTTGTGGTCTAAGATTCAAGGTATAATTTATATTCTTTTTATTTTGCTGAGGTTTGATTTGTATCCTAGGATGTAGTCAATTTTGGAGTACAAAACCATAGGCTGACAAGAAAAGTGTATATTCTTCACCTTTGGGTTGGTGTGTTCTGTATATGTCTATCATTCCCATTTGTTCTAGGGTCACATTTAAGTCCTTTGTATCTTTGTTTAGTTTCTATTTAGGGGATCTGTCTATTTCCATCAGGGGAGTCTCTGGCTATTATGGTGTTATGGGATAGCATATTCCTCTGACCCATGAAAGTCTGTTTCATAAATCTGGGAGCATTTAAGTTGGGTGCATAAATATTTAAAATTAAAATGTTTTCCTGTTGTATTGTTTCTTTGACCAGTATAAAGTGTCCATCTTGATCTTTCTGAACTTTAGTTGCTTTTAAACCATTTGCATCTGAAAATAAGATTGCAACTCCTCCTTTCTTCTGATTTCCATTTGTTCTAAATACTGTTTTCCATTCCTTAACCCTGAGTCTTGATTTGTCCTTCAAGGCTAGGTGTGTCTCCTGAAGGTAGTATATAGATGGCATGTTTTAATTATTTTTATTTTTTATTAGTTTATTTTTTTTTTCTATTTTATCCAATCAGCCAGCCTATGCCTCTTCAGTGGTGAATTCAGTCCATTGATATTTATGGAGAAAATTGATAAGTGTGGTGGAATTCTATACATCTTGTTTTGTGAAAGTCCATTGTGTAGTTTTATCCTTTGAGCCATTGTGGAAGCTAAGTTCTGAGCTTTAGGTTCTGCGTGTTTACTTTGCTGGTGGTGGTTTACTTTGTGATGGTTGGTGTTGAGTATAGGTCTAAGTATTTCCTGTGGAGCTGGTCTTGTGGTGGAGAATTTCCTTAGTGCTTGTATATCTGCAAAAGATTTGATTTTTCCACCCATTTTGAAGCTAAGTTTAGCAGAATACAGAATTCTGGACTGAAAATTGCTTTATTCAAGAATGTTGAAGGTGGATGACCATGCTCTTCTAGCTTGGAAAGTTTCATTTGAAAAGTCTGTTGTCATCTCAATGGCTCTGCCTCTGTAGGTCAGTTGGGGCTTACTCCTGGCTGCTTGCAGAATTTTTTCTTTCATCTTGACTTTGGACAGGTTCATTACAAGGTGTCTTTGAGAGACTCTGTTTCAGTTAAGATGACCGGAGTTTGATATCCCTCTGAAAGGAGTATGTTGGGGTCTTTATAAAACTTGGAAAGTTTTCATTTCTGATAGTCTCCAGTAGAGCTTCCATTTCTTTGGGACAATCTTACTCTCCTTCAGGAATCCCTATTTGTGTGTTTGAATGCTTCATGGGGATCTCTTAGTTCTCTAAATGCCTGTTCTGCTTTCTCTCTCTTCTTTTTCTGCCTCTTTAACTACCTGGTTTAACTAGCTCTGAGATTCTTTCTTCTCCTTTGGCTAACCTATTTTTGAAAATTTTTTTTCTTTTTTTTTTTAATAATTTTATTGAATCATAATTATGTACATTGGTGCAATCACAGGGCACGATTCATATACATTCAGAAATATTTTGATCGTACTGTTACAGATAGCCTTCATGGCATTTCCTTGATGACTATA
>CAUYON010110551.1:0-44399 GCA_963573935.1 Arctocebus calabarensis | reverse complement strand
TCAAGTTGTCACCCTGGATAGAGTGCTGTGGCATCACAGCTCACAGCAACCTCCAATTTCTGGGCTCAAGCGAGTCTCCGGTCTCCACCTCCCAAGTAGCTGGGACCATAGGCGCCTGCCACAACGCCTGGCCATTTTTTGGTTGCAGCCGTCATTGTTGTTTGGCGGACCCGGGCTGGATTCAAACCCTCCAGCTCATGTGTATATGGCTGGTGCCTTAGCCCGCTGAGCCACAGGCGCTGAGCCCATAATTTTCATTTTTAATAAAGAAAAAAGGGCAGATCCCTGAGCAACTGCATCCAGCTGCAGCTTAAGAACATTGTTTTCTTTTCACTTTAATTTTGCAATCGCCTATTTACAGCAAATGATACTGTTTTCCTAGTTATGTCAGTGACCTAAAGTTTAAATAAAGAGAATAACAGGCCAGGATCACAGCTGTAATCCCAGTGCTTTGGGAGGCCAAGGCCGGAGGATGACTTTAGCCCAGGAATTGGAGGCTGCAGTGAGCTTTTGATTGTGCCACTGCACTCCAGCCTGGGTGACAGAAAACACAAATAAACACATAAGTAAATTGAATGGTGATGAACCGATTTAAAGACACAGCACTCCCTCTCCCAGGGCACAGCCAGCTCTCCCTCGCTACCACTCACCAGATGTCCCCTTATGCCTGTGGCTCTTAGTAGCCAAGGGCTTCTCATTTTCCCTCCATGTGCAAACGGAAAGCTCCAGGAGGGAGCACCTTCTTCATAATCCCAGGATGACATGACATGTGGCTTTACCCGTTGACATTTGTCATATCATGACCTTTCCCCAGTTCATGCTTCTCCTGTGCCCACTAAGCAGTGACAGAGTCACCAGTGTCCTCTTCTATTCCCCTCATGGTGGCCCCTGGAGCCAGACAGTAAGCACTGGGTCAGCTGTGGCAGCAGCTGTGGGCCTTGGGCGAGGCCTTTCTTCCTTGAATAATTGCCTGGGAGGGTTGTTGTGGGGATTCAGGGACATCCAGCAATGTCTGGCAAAGAGAAAGTGCTCAGTAAGTGTTGTCTTTGGTGTCATGACTTGGTTGCTTCCACCATCGTCAAACAGCTGCGTGAGACCCTGTGACTCAGATCTTAGATCATGTCTTGGAATTTACATATGACACATGAACTTGAGCTACATCAAAGGCGATCTGGGTTCTAAGTACTTGGAAGTAGGGCCGTCGCACCCAGGTGGCATGGAGGGGCATTTGCACTCCCTGGAGCTTTCTGTGGACTTTCAATCTCTTATCACTTAGGTCCTTTCTACTTCTGGTGCCTCCTTTGAGCCAAGGGTCTCCATTTAGGATGATGGAATAAGAAGCTTCTAGTAATGTGGCTCAGGTAAACAATCTTTATAGAGGGGCTAAAAAGAGGGGACTCCTCAGAAGTCCTAATTCTTAAGCAGGCTACTCATTGGGTTGGTAGAAGTAGTGTGGGCTCCATTCCTGGCTCCACGGCTTTCTAGCTGTGTGGCCTTGGACAAGTTCCTTCACCTTTCTGAACCTCAGTGTTATCATCTCTAAAATGGGGGTTTTGCCATTTGTCACCCGAGCTGATCTTGTGACAAATGGCAAAATCTTGTTGAGCCTGGCTCAAGATCTTATTTAGCAGCTAAAATGGAAAGCAAGCCTGACTGCCTGGCTGCCTGGGATGAGGTTTGAGATTAACTGGGGCAAAGGGCTGATGAGCTGGAGGAGTTGGGGCCGGAGGAATTTATGGCAGCCCAGGGTTTATGGTTTTGATATGGATTTGTTAAGCACAATTTAGGACTCAAATCGCCTTCTCTGGCCCCCACCCACCATGTCCATACTGGCAGTGGCATGGACCAGGTCTCCATTAAAACATTATCAGGAACATTTCCTGGTGCTGATGAGTGGAGGGATAGACAGGATGGGGGAAGGGGGGACAAGCCCCAGGGATCAGGCAGGAAGTTAATGGGTGCTCTTGAGGCTGGAGAACTTACTGGTTTACCTCTCAGAAAGGGGCTGATGGAGGGCTCCCTTGTACACCTCATATAACGGCATCTCTTGCAGTTACTGTTAGCTTATTCTAGTAATCCCAGCAATGTCCCTTGAAGGAGATATCATTCCTATTTTATAGATGAGGCTCAGAGAGGTGTAGTGACCTGCCCACAGTTGCATTGATTTCCAAGACTGTTATTCCCAGAATAGAACTGTTGTCCTCTCTTCTTTGGGAGGAGCTAAAAGGGTCACCCTGCTTTACCCTCATTCCCAAGTGCCACATACCCAGGCATACCACAGTCCAGCCATCACTGACAGCTGTGGTGTGCTGGTGAATGTTTAACAACCAGCTCTACAGGAAAGCAAGCCCTGATTTGTGTCATTGGTCAGGACTTGTGGTATAAATGCTTCCACTGTGGCCAATTTCAAGCTACTAAGGTGACATTAGCAAACAGGGAGTTGGGAAGGGATGCTAACAGTCAGCTCTCACAAGCCAGCTATAAACACACCCCCAAGAGAATATGAGGCTGTGGTCTGTGGTGGCCAAGACACAAGGCCACCTGCTTAGGTTAGCAGGGGAGAGGACTAAGTGTCTACACACCTGGTTGGAGATTCTCAAGTGCATTTCTTGCTTTTCTTCTTTTTTAAAAAACACAACACTTTTATGAAATGTCCCTGTGGCTACTCATTTCCCATTGCTGGTAGGTTAGGATTACCAGCTTGGTTAAGGTGACCCAGAAAAGGGGCTCCACTGTGGACCTTGATTGGGATTGAGATGTTGGAGAAGATGGTAGGTGACAGACTGTTGCATCCTCTTGCTATTTTTCCAGATGTTTCCATCGTCTGTTTCATCTCTCCCCTGTTCAGGAGGTAGGATCAACTTTGACTCTCCCCACATACTGAGGCCCTGGAGTCAAGACGTCAGTGTTGGAAGTCCCCCTCTGCTCTCAAGGAAAATGACTTCCCCTTAGCCCCAGTCTCCCCATCTGTAAAGTAGTTATAACATCTAATCTGTTCTCCTTCTTTTGATGAGGTTAAAACTAATCAAGTCTTTGAAAGCATTTTGTAGTAAAGAACTACAAGATTACCCTCGTTCTTACTTATAGCACCTGAAAGAAAAGACAG
Organism: Arctocebus calabarensis; assembly: GCA_963573935.1. Taxonomy (NCBI): domain Eukaryota; kingdom Metazoa; phylum Chordata; class Mammalia; order Primates; family Lorisidae; genus Arctocebus; species Arctocebus calabarensis. The sequence goes on along the minus strand of CAUYON010110551.1, from coordinate 41,293 downwards.
CCATGCTAAGACTTAGAAAACATACGCGCCATTTATTTTGTTTTATAAACTTTCGTTAAAACACACAAGAATAAGAAATGGTTTTTGGTTCTATGCCCCATCGGGCGGCAGTGATGGATTCTCGGGGGAGCACAAGACCTAATGGCACTCACACCCACAGGAAGATGTGGGACCCAGCCCAATTCCCAAATTGCTTTGTGAGAATTTCACAGTTCTTCTGAATCAGGGTGGATCACAGACAAATTGGCAAAAACAGTTGAATTGATCGGGAATAGAAGAGCATCCATTGCCAACTCTCTCCCTCCTCCCTCCACTCTTAGGAGAGCCTTAGGGATTCTAGAAGCTCCTGAGAGCTGCTATGTTGGTGGAGGAATTATAGTGCCCACACTTGCCCCCTAACAACCCTTTTATGGTCCATCAGATTTGGTTTTAGGACCACAACTCAGGTAGGGGGGATACAAAGAGAAAAAGATTTCCAAATATTGTGTCAAGCTTCAATTCAGAAAAGTAAACTTTGCTTTGTTCCATGTTTCCTGAATTGCAATTAAGTTGTTTCGAGTGGAATGGGTTTTTCCTCCAGAAAGGGTGGATTAGGGGAAAGGACCATGCTTTGCTGCAAAAGATTGCTACCACTGAAGGCCACTGTTACCCCACTTCATTCTATGGGATAGTATTTCAATGTGGCTCCCATGACTGAGGCCTGAGTCACACTTGGGAGTGAAGGAACAGACTGGGAATGATGACAGTGTCCAGAGTAAAGTGGTTGGGATGCTTGGGAGCTTTGTGCAGGGAGCAGTGTCTCCTGGGACTGGGAAGTTGGCTTGGTGGACTGGGGAGGACCAATCCTGACAGCGCTTGGGATGAGGAGCTTTCTCTCTGATGCACTGCGCATGCGTCCGTACCGTGACTCTTAAAAAGGATAATCAGCAATGGTGGAATTGCTAGGCACTGGGATACTGTTCCCATCTGCTCAAAAGAGTCAGCCTTGGGTGGAGGGTAGGTGATCAGTCTAACAGTTCACTCTCCTACATACTCATTCCTCCATCCCAAGGACACATCCTGTTTGTTCCCATTGGCCAATGGCATTTCCCAGAAAATACCCAAAGTTTCCAAGATTCTGCATGGCTGAGGTGCTGGCTGATCCATCCTGGGGTTTAATGTCCAGAATGGACCCTGAGTGTCAATCCCCAGAGCAGGCCTCACACCCTGCCCCACTTTCAAACTGTCCCACCCCTAGGCTTGCTCAGATGGGTCTGTCTTCCAGGAACCAGATGCTTGCCACCCCTGTCCCCACACTTGGGGAGTGAAAGAGACAAGGGGTCAAGAATCATGAATTCTCCTCAACATTTATCAGCAAATGAGATTCTGGACCCTAAGTGGCTTTTAGTGCAGCCTCACGCCAATCTTAGTCCCAAGAGTTGGCTGGGCTCCTGGGAAGAATGGGCCTTTCCTTATAGAGGCTGGTGAAAAGGTCAGAAAGTCTCTCAGTTCAATCACAGTGAGGACAGAGGGGCCCTTTTGGAGAAGATGTTCGGCTACTGTGGTTAAGAGCTCCTAATCTGGGGAGGCCCAGGTTTGAGTCCTGACTTGGCACTCATATCAGTTGCATGAGTTTCAGAAAATCTTAAAACTCAACTTCTTTATCTTCTGTAACAATCTCTAGATCAGCGGTTCTCAACCTGTGGGTTGCAACCCCTTTGGGGGTCGAACGACCCTTTCACAGGGGTCACCTAAGACTATCCTGCATATTAGATATTTATATTACGATTCATAACAGTAGCAAAATGACAGTTATGAAGTAGCAACGAAAATAATTTTATGGTTGAGGGGTCACTACAACATGAGGAACTGTATTAAAGCGTAGCGGCATTAGGAGGGTTGAGAACCACTGCTCTAGATACGAGGGGGGATAAAATGAGAGGACACAGGTCAAATGCCTTAAGACAGTGCCTGGGAGTAAGTGAGAGCTTGAGACAGGCCCTGGGAGTAATTCCTCCCTAATGGCCCTCTAATCTGAGGGATCGTCTTTTCCCAAGCCACATCACTCTCACCTGTGTGACATCATCAGCCCCATTTGACCTCCCTGCTCCCTCCCTGCCCCACTCATTGTATTCATCTCTGAGAGCTGACCTCCCTGCACCCTTCCCCAGCTCAGGGCCTCAGCCCAGCATTCCAGACCCTTGCCTACCTGCAGGCCCTCTCTCTCTGTGCCTTCTCGCTCCCTCCAGGCCATTGTCTGGGCTGTTCTTTGGAATGTCCTGTCTCCCCTGCTCTACCAGCCAGAAGCCCACTCTTCTTAAAGGGCCTGGTGCACAGTCTGCCTCTTCCCAGATGCTTCCTCTGACCACGCCAGCCCTCCCTCCAAGTTCCCATTGTGGTTGTCAACCTTGGCCCTCTCTCTAGGTTGAAAGCCTAAAGGGACCATTTCTGAAGGCCCACCCACGTCCCTGAGGAAGGGGGGAGGAATAAAGTCTCCTGCATTCTGCCCAGCCCCAGTCGGGGATACGAGATGTTTCGAGAATGTTTGGGAGACCGTTTGCAAGCCTCCCCCAGCTTCTGGAGAGGTGGCTTTGGAGAAGATAAGATGGCCTAGGAGGGTGACAGTGGAGGGGCAGTGGTGTTGGCAGGGGACATTAGAAGGGGGGGGGAGTGAGGTGCTCTGTGCCTGGATACCGTGATTGGGATTAGGAGAGAAGCAGCACCAGTCTGGGGACAGGGAGCTGGATCTAAACAGGGCCCTGTGTTATCTCCAGACAGCCGTCCTTCAGGGGTGATCTTGGGGGTAGATAAGGATGAAGGTGAAGGCAGTGGCTTCACCGAGAGATAAGTTGTCCAAGGCAGCAGAGGACTTTCCAGCTGAGGTCTCCCCAAGTCAAAGCCTTATCTCCCAGAGCAGGGCATCAAAGGTGGGCAATGGGATGTGGCCCTCAGCCCACATGCTTGGGCCCTTCGCTCTTTCTATTAATACTCTGGGACTGGCCCTGGTGTCACTTCTTCCTTTGCTGAGACCAAGTGATCAGCAGATGCTCTCTGAAGGGGCTAGGGGGAGCCAGCAGAGCCCCCCACCCCCAGCGACTTGCTAGATGACTTCCTGCTTGGTGATGGTTGGCTGGGGGATGGCAGAAGAGGGCTTGACGATTGTGGCGATGGCTCCTGGCAGGAGCTTATAGGGCTCCGATCCTGAGCCACCTGGTGGTGAGGGCTGTGGAGTCTCAGGGGTGGCTGGAAAGACAAAGAGACAGAAAGGGGCTGCTCAAAATTCTAGCCTTTAGGGGAGGGAGTAAATGAAGAGCCCTGGGGATTCTCTTCCCCACCCCTCTGCCACCTCTGACAGTTTCCTCTTCTACAAAAGGAAAGTATTAAACCAGATAATCCCTAAGGTCTCCATGGAGCAAACCTTCTCTTAGTCCCAATTCATGAAGTATAAATTCTAAGAAGTCTGGAAGGTCCTACCACCCATCTCTTACATCATTTGATATGGAATCTTGAGCTGTTTCTCCCAAAGCAGAGCCCTGGTTAGATTGCCCCCAAGGGCAATAAGATGGGTGACTCTTTCTTGGAGGAGAGCTCCAGGGAGAAATGGCCCCCCAAAATACCTTTTGTTGGTTATTTAGGAGATGTGTAATAGAAATGAATTGGCCCCACCCTCACTACAGATTCAGAAAGTTACTTTGACCCAACTGGCCAACTCCATTCCATGGACAACTTTCTTCCTCTGAGTGACTTTCTAAAATAAAACTTTAAAATGAACAACTTTCTCAAAGAACAATCTCAATGAAATACTATGTCATCTCAGGGGACCACCTCATCCTACTGATGGTCTTATTCTTTGGAGATCTTTGCTCAGTGACAAAGTCACACTTTAGAGGTCTTATCTCAGGAGGTGGTCTGGCCCAGTGGACATCATGACCCACAGGGACAGTCTCATCTAGTTGTCTAATGAATAGCCTTACCCGAAGCCTTACTTCAATGAAGATTTTTACCTCCTGGACAAGGTCACCTAGTGGACTTCTCACCCAGTGAACATCTTCACCCAATGGGTCACCTCATCCAGTGGATTGCCTCGTTGCAAGGACAGCTTTATGCAGGAGAGGCTGTCAATCCACCAGTCACTCAACCCACCTCTCATTCCCCCACCCGGAAGCATGGAGAACTCTTAGGCCCCCATCCTCACCCCTTGCCAGGTAGAGCCCAGGTTGCCCACCTGCCTGCCCCCTGGGTCGGGGCCACTCACACATCTGTCCATTGCTGAGGTGAGCAGGCATCGTGTTGGCAACAATGACGTTGGTGCCCATGTGTTCCTGCATCAGGTGAGGGTGCAGGGGGTGGTGGGCATGGGGTGCATCACTGGAGGACCCTGAAGATAGAGACGGGAGCCATCAGGAGAGGATAAAGACTACAGGCTCGAGGCTCCATCTTCCTCAACTGTGGCCAACCAACCACCCATCCAACACAGACAGTGCCTGTTGGGTACCTGTTCCTGAGATGGTAAACTGAGGCTTACTGTGGTGTTGAGAGGACCCCATAAACCAAGAGGAGAAAAGTAATTTGAAAAAACAAGGCGCATATAAGGTAGCTCTGAGGTCATTTGAACATTATAACCAGTAGTGTATTAGCTGCATAATAATATACTGGATTTGATCAATGGCTCTCCAAGCTCCTTGTCATGAAATTCCTTCACCCATTTGGTCCAACTCACCTTTCAGCCTCATCTCGCATATCTCCGCTTGAGTCGGCTTGGCCTATTTATAGCACCCATGTCCCCCCTGTGTTGTTCTGTCTCACTGCATCTTCCTTCAGAGATGCCTTCTCCACCCCCCATACCCCTAAGTCAAAACCCCAGAGCAGATATTTCCTCCTCTTGGAAGCCTCTCCTGATTCTCCCTTCTTCTCCTTCCTTAGAATTCTAATGGAAATTTATCTGCAACACAATTTTTTTTTTTTTGCAGTTTTTGAACAGGGCTGGGTTTGAACCCACCACCTCCGGCATATGGGGCTGGTGCCCTACTCCTTTGAGCCACAGGCACCGCCCCAGCAACACAACTTTTGGGAACAACTATTTCTTCTGTCTTTGAGCATGACAATTACAAGTGTATTTTTCTTTTTTCTTTTAGGGTCTAGCAAAGTTTTTGGGACACAGTGATTTCCTGAAAAAATATGCCAGGGCATGATAATACTACATAGAGTACAGTTTAGTAATAGACCATGGCCAGTAATAGGACAATGATGAAAGTTTAAGCCATGTAAGAGACTTCTAAAGTACATCTTTCAGTGATAACTAATAATTATCAGACACCTATCATGTGGCAGGCACTGTTTCATAGCTCTTTTCATATTTTACATAATTTGATCCTTCCAACAATCCTACAGCCATTTTTATCTCATTCTGCAGGTGAGATAACAGGGCCCAGAGAGAGTATCTCACCCAAGTTTATCTGGCAACAGACATAAGCCCTTGACCTTGATCTCAATGACACCTGGTTCATAATTACCTCACAGTTACAGGGTCAAAGTGAGAATTAAATGAGCTACCGCATGATAGCATCTCCCAACTGGGGATGATTCTGGCCCTTCAGGAGATGTTTGACATTTTTGGTTGCCACTGCTGGAGAAGTGTTATTAGCATTTCATGGGTAGAGGCCAGGGATGCAGATAAACAATGTGTAGGACACCCTCCCTTGATGAAGAATTATTCAGTTCCAAATATCAATAATGCCAAAGTTGAGAACCTTTGCTCTCAGCCATGTCATTACTAGGAACTGTATTACTTCCAAAATCTCAAGTTCAAACATCCTCGCTTTGACTTTGCCTTCTGTTTGTTTCCAGATTCCTCAATCTAATATCTTTTGTGTAAAAATTCTTCAGCCCTACTGAGGCTGTCAGTTCACTGACCCCACTTTCACTCTTTGTCAACCCATCATTACTGCCCTTTGAGTGCAGATGAGACTCTACTCTCTGTCCTTCCAGCCGCTCCCGTGCAGCTTGCAGACCTCCTCATGGCTTCCCTTCCTAGCCAACATGTGCACTTGACCTCCACTTCTTCACTTCCCACCCACTCACTCTGCAGCCCCTCCAGCCTGGTTTCCATCCTCCCAGCTTCCTGACACTGCTTGCCACACAAATGCCAAGGGTCTCCATGGTGCCAGTGCAATGGGCACCCCTCTCCTCTTTTCTCCTCCCCGCCCCCACCTCCACTGCTTCCTGAAGTTTCACATCATGAAATCTCTGTCTTCCTTTCCAAGAAAAGAGAGAAATTACACTCTTCTCTTGAATTCTGGAACTTCCCTGGCTAGTCTCCCTCCTCTGTCTCCACAGCACCCCTCTTCTGACTTGGAGGCAGGCAGTCAGGCCATGGAGCTGCCTGGCATCTTGTGTTTGAGCAACACTCCTACCTTCGCTGGCTCCTTGATGCCTTGACTTGGATATCTAATAATCTCCTCGTGCTTAACAGAAGTCCAAGATGGTTCTCTCGGGTCACCCCCTCACCACTCCTCTCATCCCCATTTCTTTCCCATCTCAGTCAATTATTCCATCATTTTCCTGCTACTTAAAGCAAAAACGCAGACTTCGTCCTCCCTCGACTCTTCCTCCTCTCCTCCCTCCCCACATCTGACCAATCAGCAAATTCTGTGGGTTCTTCCTCCAGGCAGATGGTCAAGTTTATCTCTGTGTCTCCATTTCCACGGTCTAAGCCTCTGTTATCCTTCACCCGGCTGCAGCAACAATGTTCTTAGGGGCTGCACTCTGCCCCCTCAAATTTACTCTCTACCAAACAACTGCAGTGTTTTGGTTAACATATTAGCCCGATTTTTCCCTCTCTTTATGACCGCCGCCAGGAAAATAAAAATAAAATTTCTGTCCTTGGCTCACAAAGCCATACGGTTTGGTTTTTGCCCATCTCCACCATGACTCCATACATCTTTCCCATCTCACAGCCTTGTCTTTTCTTCTCAAATACACAAACCCCTTCTTCCTTTGGACCTTGAACTAGTTACTTCCACTTGAAATGTTCTTCTCTTGGCTTTTAATTATTATTATTTTTTTTAGACAGAGACTCACTCTGTGACCATGAGTAGAGTGCCATAGCATTATTATAGCTCACAGCAACCTCAAACTCTTGGTCTCAAGCGATCCTCTTCCCTCAGACTCCATAGTTGCTGTAACTACAAGCACCCACCACGACACTAGCTAGGGTTTTTGTTTATTTATTTATTTTTTTTGAGACAGAGTCTCATTTTGTTACCCTTGGTAGAGTACCATGGTGTCATAGCTCACAGAAACCTCAAACTCCTGGGCTTAGGTGATTTTCTTGCCTCAGCCTCCTAAGTAGTTGGAACTACAGGCACCTGCCACATGGCCTGGCTATTTTTAAAGACGGAGTCTTGCTCTGGATCAGGCTGATCTTGAACCCATGAGCTCAGGCAATCCACCCGCCTCAGCCTCCCAAATGCTGGGATTACAGGCTTGAGCCACTGCACCCAGCTCTAGCTAGGGATTTTATTTTTAGTAGAGACAGGGTTTTGCTCTTACTCAGGCTGGTCTCAAACTCCTGGAATCCACCTGCCTCGCCTCCCAGAGTGCTAGGATTATAGGCGTAAACCATCTCTCTTGGCTTTTAAATCTTCCATTTCCTTTTGTCTATCAGGTCTTAGCACAAAAGTTGCCGCTTCAGAGAAGTCTCCCCCAGCCCACTTACACAAAGGGACTTTCTTTTTAGTTGAACTCTGTTAATTTCCTGTTTATTGCCAAAGTTATATTTATCTTCTTTATTATATATCTGGTTCTTGTCTATTCCCACCAACTGTTAGGCGCACGCATACACACACCGCCTCTAGGCGGGCAAATCTCCTCCTCTGGGAACAGAGGCTGGCACATGCTAGGCTCCCAGTGCCTGAACAAATGTGCCATTGTCCCTGTCCCCATTTTTCTGATGGGGAGACTGAGGAACAGGCAGATTAAGCAACTTTCCCAAGAAGTGGAGAAGCAAGGGAGCTGAGAGGTGAGCTCAGGGTGTCTCCTGGTGGGCTCCCCGCCCGCACCCTGCTTTGGACTCGGTACGGACCTCCCAGCAGCATCTCCTGCAGCAGGTTGTCGATCTTGGCCATGCCGAAGAGCTTGATGAACTGGATCTGCTCAATCATCTGCCAGGTGATGCTCTGCAGGGTGGGCAGCAGCAGCAGCAGCTCCCCGAAGCGGCCGCGGGAGTCGTACTGGCGGTCGTTGATGTAGTCCTCCAAGCTTACCTGCACCTGCGAGCGCAGCCGCTTGATCTTGCCAGGGTCACTCAGCCCCTTGGCATCTGCAACGGGAAGGTGGGGAGGAGGGAGGGCAGCAGGGCCCAGTTGGAGTGTCTGGAGTCAGGGCCCAGATACCTAGGCTGTGACAGGGATTCAGGGTCCTCAACAAGCAAGGGACCCTCACATGAATCATGGCTTCCATTTGGCCTCATTTCCTAAAATACTAACCCGAGGGAGTGGAGAACAGGGGAGGGAAGCAGGTTTAGGGAACATGCCCAGTAGGCACCTGCCATCCTCCTCATCTTATATATGGGGAAACTGAGGCATGGAGCAAGGACAAAACACTCCCTGGGGCCACACAGCCAGTTGCTAGCAGAGCCACGATGTGAGCTAGAGGTTCTGGCCCACAACTGAGTCTGCACTGACCTCAGGGCCTGCTGCGTCTGTGGTATTGGGACAGTCTCACCTTTCCTGGCTCCTGCCTCCTCTCATCTTAGGGGTGCAGGTAAGGTGTCACCTCCTCTAGGAAGCCTCTCCATTTACTCTCCTAAGTCTGCATCACAAAGGTCCTTTCTGTCCCCAAATTTCTGTGGCTCCTCCATCACTCTGACCGTACAGCCTGTCCTTCAATTAGGCTGTGTGTGGACAGCAATAATGGGCCATTTTAAATCCACCACCTAGTCCCATATATAGTTGATATTTACTAAATTTTGAATGGGGTGAGGGGATGGGCAGATGGATAGAAGGAGGAATGAAAAAAAAAACTAGTGCCTAAATTTTAGATCCTCAATCTGGAATGGAACTCAAGAGGTCATCCAGTACTCTAATTTCAACCTTCATGAAGATAATGCATTTACTTCCTCATATATGAGCCATGCAAATGATAGAAAGAGAATCCCCACCCCCCCATTTCCAGTGAGTTCTCTGCACTGAACTAGGTTTGTGTGTTATTTCATTAATTGACACATATTTATTGAGCCTTGGCTGTGTAACCAAGAGCCAGGGTCACCCTACCTGCCGGGCCCTGGACCAGGTGTCCTGCCCCTCCAGGTTACTGGAGGCTGCTGCCTCTGACTCAGCAGGTCAAGCTGCACAGGCCCATGCAGAGCGCTGAGGGAGACACAGCCTGGGCCAGGCTCTAAGAGGCAACTGGAAATAGAAATCTCATCCTCTGGGCAATGGAGAATCGTGTGTAGTAAGAAAGTGTTTGGGCTTGAGAGATAGATAGGAACTGATAGGTAGTCTGAAGTTCAAGTCCAAGCTCTGCCATTTCCTGGTTACGTGACCTTGACCAAGTTAATCAATCTCCCTCTGCCTCAGTTTCCTTATCTGCAAAGTGCAGATAATAATAATCCCTATGTCATAGGTACCATGTAGTCAGATAATCCTCATAAAGCATTTAGTTTTCTTTTCTTTTCTTTCTTTCTTTTTTTTTGAAACAGAGTCTCACTATGTTGCCTTCAGTAGAGAGCTGTTGCATCACAGTTCACAACAACCTCCAACTCTTGGGCTTAAGAAATTCTCTTAATTTCCAAGTAGCTGGGACCTGCCACAACTCCTGGCTATTTTTTGTTTTCAGTTGTCATTGTTGTTTAGCTGGCCTGGGCCAGGTTCGAAACTGCCAGCCTTGGTGTGTGTGGTTGGCACCGTAACCACTGTGCTATGGGCGCTAAGCCAATTTTCTTTTTCTTTTGTTTGAGACTGAGTCTCACTTTCTTGCCCCCAGTAGAGTACTGTGGTTTCATAGCTCACAGCAACCTCAAATTCCTGGGTTTAAGAGATCCTCTTGCCTCAGCCTCCTGAGTAGCTGGGACTACAGGTGCCTGTCACAATGCCCAGCTTTTATTTGCTCAGGCTGGTCTCAATCTCATGAGCTCAAGTGATCCACCCACCTCAGCTTCCCAAAGTGCTAGGATTACAGGCATGAGCCACCGCACCCGGCCCCACATAAAGCATTTAAAAATGGTGCTTGAGTGAGCATTCAATCAATGGCAGTCCTCTTCCTCTACAGTACTATTATTGCTAGAGGTGGTCTCTATGCAGACAGGACCCTAGCATTAGAGACAGTACCTGGCACACAGTAGGTCCTACCTACCGTGTAAGGGAGAAAAGAAGCAAGCAAGCCTCCAGGGCTGGGCACCTTGACCTTGTGAAATGAAAGCAGGCTGTGCACAAAGATGTGACTACAGACATTTGTAGAAGCAGGTGCAAAAGTCAACAGGAAGGAAGGGTCAGAGGAGAGTCGAAAGCCGAAGGGAAGTGGAGGGATGCTCCATCTCCATCTAACTGAGTGAAGGGCTTGGAAATACTCTCTACAGTTGATAGGACAAGAAATAATGGCATAAAACCACATAGCCTAAAGCTGCAAAGATAATCAACATAGACACACAAATAACAAAAATGTATTGGAAGGATGGTGAGAAAACCTGGAAATAGTGACAGAGAAGAGCAAAACCCTCGGCCATCCTGGGGGGAAAGACACATCCAAAAACGGGTAAAGCAAGAAATTTAAGGCCTAGCATTTTATTGGGAACTGTGGAGGTAACTTCCAGAAGAAGCGGTTAAAAGAATCAGAAATGCTTCTCCTGGGGAAGAGGCTTCAGCCAGTGTAAAAGTAGGGTTGAGTGGGAAGAACCATTTGCATTTTAAGTATGTTCCGATATTATTTTGATAAAATTTTTTTGAAGGTGAAGATTGAGACAAGGCTAAGTAAAAACAAACAAACAAACAACAACAACAACAAAAACCAAGATGAAAGAAAAGAAGGAAGATAGGAGACAAGAAGGAAGGAAGGAGGAAAGGGAAGAAGGGAAAAAAAACTTCCAGGTCTTTGGAGTAGGTGTGCCCTGTTGAGTCAAATCTTCGCTCTGAACTTGGACTTGGCTCATCTGTTAAATGTGGTTGATGCCAACGACCCTCCTGGTTGTGGTTAACAATGAGATGAGGCTGTGAACTCGGGCTACATAACCCAGTAGGAGAATCTGACTGAGGTATGGACTGTACCTGGGTCAAAGAAGATGATGGCTTTGAGACAAGCGTACTCATTGTCATCTATCTGCAGCTCCTGGAAGGGCAGGACCAGCTCGTCAAGGATACGCATGGACACCCGGCTCATCTCTGCCAGTTCCGGACAGTGCCGGGGGACGATGTAGTCATTACCTGGAGGGGTCGCCAGGGAGAGACGGGGCAGTCACCCTGGCCACACATCTCTCCTCTAGTTTTGGCTCTTCAGCTGACAACGCAGCCGGTGCCCAGGGGAGGGGGACCTGTGGGGACTGTCCTGCCCATTTTATAGTCGAGGAAGCTGCGGTGCAGATTAAGGGTGTGAGCAGCTTGAAGTCATCAGGTTGAATGTGGAACTTGGCTTTCTAGGACCCTTTTCACATTTCCCAACCTCTTTTTGCCAACATGACTCACAGTGTTGGTGACATTCAAAAGCTACTTGGGAGGCACCAAAGCATCCAAGTTAAGGGACCAGAATCTGGAGCTGGCCTGCCCTGGTTGAAAGGCTCCACGACTTGCAGCTGCTTATCTTTGGACAAGTTACTTCACCTCTCTGTGACGCAGTTTGCTCACTTATAAAATGAAGAGAAATAATAGAGCTTCCCTTAGCCTTTAGCTGTTGTTTTAGAAGAGGTGATGTCTATAAAGTTAGCAGAGTCTCTGGCATTCAGCGTGTGCTTTATGAGCATTTCAAATAATAAATATGTCATGAAGGCACAGGTGACATGGACTGGGGCTTTGTGCTTTTCCTGGCCACTTCTTGTTCCTATCCCAGAAAGAAAACCAGAATGCTGAGCAACTCTGGGGATAACTCTGATTTGTGCCCTAACTTTAATGTGGGGAAAATTTTATTCCTTGTACCCACATTTCCTCGTATCTGCGTGGGGTATCCAGTTGAGAACTGCATCCGGGAGCCCTTCATTCACAAGCCTGAGGAAAGGGCCACTCTTGGCCTGTGTCCCTCTCCCCCCGGGCCCCCCAATGCAATCCCCCCTTGGCTGGGTGCGTGTCATGTGGGCCCTGCCCTCCACAGAGCTCCAGCTGGGGCAGGTGGCCCCCTCACCTAAGAGCAGCACATCCTTGAACACCATAGATCGCTTGGTGGCTCCGAGTAGCAGGTGCTCACCGGCGTGGGCTCTGAGCAGGGCCACCTGGAAGACAAAGGGGACAGTGTCTGGCATCTGCACTTGGGAAAGCTCCTCCTAGTCAACTCAGTGACCCCGGGAATGTCAGCTTAATGTTCCCTCTGCCTCTGCCTGTCTGAACTATAAAATGGGAACTGTAAAACGGTGGCCCTTCTCCCATAACTGGTCAAACGAGGGACCCGGAAAGGATTCGGCAGAAACATGGGAGGGGAAAGAACATGCATTCAGACCTGGGAGACCTTGTGCTGACTCTGGCCTTGAACTGCTGTCCTTGGGCAAGCAGCTGCTCCTCTCTGGACCCCCCCCCCATGCCTGGTGAAACTATAAGCAACAATTTATGTGCATTTTTTTGAGATTCTCAAATGGAACTATGACCCTAAAAAGTATTTTTTTTTTAATTTCAGGTTAATGTGAGGGTGAAAGTAACTAGGTTACAATATTTGCGTTTGTTAGGCAGAGTCCTTCTTGCAGTTGTGTCCCGCATCCAAAAAGTGTGCCATTTACCCTTACACTGTGCTCATTAGGTGGCACACCAATCCCTTCACCGCCCCATCCCCAACTTGAATTGAATTGAGTTTTTCCTTTTTTTTTTTTTTTGGAGAAAGAGCCTCAAGCTGTAGACCTGGATAAAGTGCTGTGGCATCAAATCTCACAGCAACCTCCAACACCGGGGCTCAAGTGATTCTCCTGCCTCTGCCTCCCAAATAACTGGGACTACAGGTGCGGTGCCCGCCACAACACCCGGCTATTTTTTGTTACAGCTGTCATTATTGTTTGGCAAGCCCAGGCTGGATTCGAATCCACCAGCTCAGGTGTATGTGGCTGAAACCTTAGCTGCTTAAGCCACAAATGCTGAGCCTTGAGTTTTTCTCTTGTGTGGGAGTGTATCAGATCATCTACTGCTTTCATATTAGTATTGAGTATATTGGATATTTGCTTTTCCAGTTATAATGATACTTGATTAAGATGAATGTGTTTCAACTCTATCCAGGTTAATAGTACAAAAGATGCAAAGTCTCCTTCTTCTCAATGGTTGAATAGTATTCCATGGTATACATACTACGGCTCTCAAAAGTTTTAAAACTGTGAGTCCCAAATACTCGTGGGACAGCTATGGAGAATTATGCAATATTGTTGTACTTAAAAACACAGATTCTTAAGCCTTACTACCAGGGATTCTGAGTCTGAGTCTGCAGATCCTAGGGATCTGTATTTAACAAGCTCCCCTTTTGATTCTGAAGTGCAATTCTGTTTGGGAAGTCACTGATCAGGAAGATCCCCAGGGCATTTGTTAACTTGACATTGCAAGATTCTAGGATTTTGATTACAAGAACTTGGATGTGGATGTTAGTTCTCTGGGCTGGTCCTTCTCAAGGCAAAGGTGTGGGCACTGGTCCTTGGAAAATCTATTCCCCAGGGCCCTTCTCTGCAGGAAAGACATGGCAGCCTTTGAAGACTGGAGCCTGAGGTCAGCCCAGCTGCTTCTTAGAGGGACATTACCCACCACCTTTCAGAACCACCTGCTCTAATGCTTGCGTGAGAACCAAAAGATGAGCTGGTAAAAAATAGTAGGCTGGTAGCATCAAGGATCTTATCTTCCAGATTGGGTTAGGGAGTTTAGCGTTTCTATCACAAGCCAAGCCAGATGTTAAAATGCTTTTGTTCATCCATTCATGTGATTGTTCATTCTTCCAGTTATCAAATCTTAAATGCCTACTAAGTGCCAGACACTTTTTTAGACAATGGAACGCAAGGTTAAAAAAAGAGAGAGACAAGGTCTCTGACCTCATAGAACTAACATTCAATGGAGGAGGGGATGGAACAGATAATAAAGTAGAAAACAAATAAATAGGATAGAGGGTGATAGTGCTAATGAGGGAGGGAGGAAAGAAGAAAGGAAGGAAGGGAGGAAGGAAGGAAGGGAGGGAGGGAGGGAGGGAGGAAGGAAGGAAGGAAGGAAGGAAGGAAGGAAGGAAGGAAGGAAGGAAGGAAGGAAGGAGAGAGATGGATGAGGGGTGAGGAAGCCAGACAGGTAGAAGGAGGGAGGGGAGAAGAAAGGAAGGTGAAGAGTGCATGTTACAGAGCAGTGGAGAGAGCAGAGAAGGCCTCTTAAGGAGGTGAAATTGTTGTAAGTCATGGAAATACCTGGTACAGAGTAAGTTTTCAACAAATATTTGAATGAGGAAAGGAAGGGGAATGAATGAATGAATGTCCGAACCTCTAGGCTTCCTCTCTAGATCTAGGGTGCCTGGGCAGCCACTTGTCCCTCTGTCTTCTAACTCCCCATGGTTAGAAATCCATGGGGAAAACAGAGAAAGAGGAAAATGAGAAACAGTCTTGAATGTGACAATCCACTATGACTGGGGTGAAGGGAGGTGAAAGCTGCACATTACCAAGCACCTCCTATGTGCTGGTGCTGCATGGTATATGCTGGTACTGTACAGGGCTTTTGTCAGTCACCCCACTGGGTCTCCAGCTGGATTCGATTCCCAGTGGGCAGCTGTAGACAAAAGGCTTTCTCTCTCTAGGCCTCAATCCCCTTATCTGATCATCCCGAGTCTTCTAGGTCTTAACAGATTGATGCCCAAAACAAATTAGCTGGTTCCTGGGACAGTGTGGACAGAATTGGGGTATCCTTAGAGGGTGATACCCCAGCTGTGCCAGGTGTACCCACTCATGCTGGGCAGGATGAGCTCTTCATATACCATGAATGGTGAGCTGGACAACCTCCTGGTCCCAGGTTCAACCCCTGACATGGCAACCGTTCTGGGGGGGTTGGGCAGGTAGGTGGGGGGATTAATGATTGTCCTGTGTTACTGGCCACCCATCACTGCTCTCTGAGAATGCTCTGAGCCCCAGCCAGAAAAGTTTGGGTGGGAAATTGAGGTTAACAATTGCTCAGCTTGGGGGTATCTCGTTGCCCTGCTAAGTCCCTGGGAAGGAACAGGAGGGATTAAACATTAATGCAGACTCTGCAGCAGAGGGGACCATGGCCACAGCTCGAGGAGCAGGGCAGAAGGTAGGGCACACTGACCAAGATGATCCCTGCCCTGTCAACTCCCCTGACAGAGGGAGGAAGCATGGGAGAGGGCCAGGGTCCAGCCCCTGTGCAGGGCTGAGCTTTCACAGAGTGTCCCTGCTGTGGCTTCCAGGCAGAATCTGGAGCGAGAGGATTCTGGGAAGCCCCGACAGCCACAAAGCTAAATGCTGCCTGAACCCCAAGCCTTCTTAGATGTTCCAGTGGCTGGCACAGAGTGTCAATATCTTGCACAAAGGTGCAAAATGGTAAGCAAAAAGGTAAGCTTCCTCCAAAGTCGGGAAGGTGACCCACTCCAGTTCCCCTTGCCTAGGGAGGAAACATGTCTAGAGGGGTGCTCTGGGCACGAGCTTTCGTATGCAGTGTCTCAGAAACTCATCGTCCACGGACACATGCCACCTCCCCTCAGTCCTGTCTTTCTTTTTCCTGGCACATTGTCAGTATTCTAAAGAATGTACTTTGGAAAAGAAAATGCTGAGTGGGATAGAAAGGAGAAACTAACATTTAGGGAGGCCAGCTGTGGTCTCCCATACGTGATTTTGCACTTTTCAGACAGTAATGTCCTCAATCTTCCCAACGACACTCTGAAGTGAATTTGACTTCCACTTTACAGATAGGAAGACTGAAGCCAACAGAGAGGAAGTAATTTGTCCAGGATCACCTAAATCTCTTGATCCCTGGCCCTGGGTCGCTGTCAACATCCCCCCAGGAGTGGTGTATGGTGCTATGGTTCAGAGCCTGGACTTTGGCGCTTCCCTGCATTGCTCTAATCCCAGCTGTATTGGATACTAGCTGTGTGACCTTGAGCAAGTTACTTAACCTCTCTGTGCCCCCACTTTCCTCACCTGTAAGATGGAAACAATAATAGTATCTACCTCAGAGAGTTGTTGGAGGGATTAAATGAGTTAATAAAGGCACTTAAACAGTTCCAGGCACAAGTGAGGACTATGTGTATTTTGTTAAGAAAAATCAGACTAGTCCAAGGCTATATCCTAGGTGGACAGCAGACCCTGGGTCACTGCCTACCTCCAAGTCTGTTCTCACCTGGTCATCTAGGGGCAGCTCACAGAATGCAGGGATGTACTTGGCCCACTCAACGAGCACCAGCAGCTGCTCCTTCATGGACTCACACACGTCTGCAATGCTGGCGATCTTCTTTGCCCGAATGTCACCATTGATCCCAGAGATGGGGGAGTTAATCTGCAGGAGATGAGGAAAATGCTGGGGTCGGCAAGGCCCTCTAGCACTCTCTGTCCTCTGCACAGAGCACCCCAGCCCCTAAGTTTCTCCATATAGAAAGGGATGGGTGGAGGGAGCTGGTCTGTGGGAACCTTCCAGCTCTGAAGGAAGCTTGAGAGAAATGGCTGATGGAACTAAACAGGGAGGAGGGAGATGGGCTCCCTCTGGCCTTCCACAGCTGCTGGCCTCCAGCCTCCAGCCTCCTCTGCCAGCTCTGTGGACCCCTAAGGAGTCTCTCAGCTTCAGAGAAGAAGCAGGGAAAAATTCTTTTTCTCTCCTGATAGATGATGCAGCCATGGCCCAGAGAGGGGCTGCAACTTGCCCAAGGTCACACAGCCAGGGGCCAGCGGGGCCTGTTTGACACTGCTGTCAGTTCACTGGTCTACTGCTCTGTTCTCTCGGGCTCAGCTATCTCAGGCCCTGAATGAACAAAGACTCTGTTTGGCCTGTAGGATGCAGGCAGCAGGGTGGACTAGAAAGTGAGCCAGAGCACCAGACCCTGGTTTGAGTCCCGACTTTGCTACTAAACCGGCTATGTGACACTGCACTCAGCTTTCTTGCTGTGGTAGCCACTGCTCCAGGCCTGGCTGCAGAGGACAGAGGTGGAGGGATGAGCCCTTCTTCAATGTTGTGGGTTCCCAGGCGAGTGGGACGGTCATCCTGGTACCTGCTGGGACAAGACCTCCGCCTGCAGGAGTGCAGTGATGGAGGGCAGGCTGCTGTCCTCATAGCTTGACCTGCGCGTGCTGATCCGGTCCCGTTCATTTTGCACAGCTGTGAGGAGGGAGCAAAGGGATGGGGTGAGGGGGTTGGGAGCATCCAGGACCAATGAGGGGTCAAGGAGCAGGGGGAGAGTTCAACCCGGAAAGAAGTATTACAGGGCTGCTCTGGAGCACAGGGGTGGAAGCAGATGGAGGGCAGAGCCCACATCAGTGTGCGGGAATCAGGCGAGATGGGGTCGAACTCAGCTTGCGGGAGAAATTTCCCAACACCAGCACTACCCCCTGCACCATGGGGAGGCTGCAGGAATGATCTGCCTGTCACCAGGGATGTGCAAGACAGTGATGGCTTGGCAGAGGGCTTACGGGAGGTCTTGGGCATGGAGGAGGGGATCTGATACATGACAGGCTTTCTTTTTTTCTTTTGAGACAGTCTTACTATGTCATCCTCAGTAGAGTGTTGTGGCGTCACAGCTCACAGAAGCCTCCAACTCTTGGGCTTAAGGGATGCTCTTGGCTCAGCCTCCCTAGTAGCTGGGACTACACACGCCCGCCACTATCGCCTGACTATTTTTTTGTTGCAGTTTGGCCGGGGCTGTGTTCGAACCCACCACCCTCTGTATATGGGGCTGGTGCCCTACTCACTGAGCCACAGGTGCCACCCACATGATATGATTTTCAAGCTCTGTTCTAGAAAAGGGTCCTTTTCTTTCCACATGAAAGTGAGTAAAGCAGACAAAACCATTTGCTCTGGGTGATGAGGAAAGAGCCCAGGGGGTCCTGAAGGAGAGGATCCGAGGCCCCCGCCTTCCCTGGTGGCCTCCTGCATCAGCGGGAGCTGCACGTGTTCCCAAGAATCAGCAAGGCCAGGCTCTGCCTCTCTCTCGCCCCACTGCTAGGCTCTCTCCCGGGCACTCAGGGACCCAGGGCTTTGACCCACCAGGGTCATTCCCAGCCTAGTGTATAAGGCAGTCCTTCCACTGTCCTGACCCTCTCTCCCCCTTGGAATCCAAGAGGAAGGCGCTCTGCTGAAGCACGAAGGGGGAAGGGCGAGGCTCCAGGAGAACTAGGCCCCTGGCCAGAATCTGCCACACTCTGTGTGTGCTGCTGGGAATTGAGTCCTCGCTCTGGGCCTCAGTTTCCCCATCCTTAAGCTCTTTCCTCTCAGTCTGCTCTCTGCACTCTCGTCTATCTCAGGAACGGGGAGACTGGGCATCATTCTCTGCTTCTCTGGCTCTCCCAACCCACTCTCCTGGGTTAGCACAGGCCCTTCTCCCCGGAGCTTCCAGCCTTGCCCCTCCCATGTATGCACCTCTCAGGAGACAGAGGGACCTCTTCATCCACACCCAGGTCATGTTCCCCGCTGCTCAAAACCACTGCTTCCCCACCTCCCCTAGATGGTGTGTCCCTGCCAAACCTGCCTCCCTCCTGGACACAGCTGCACACCTGCCCTCTGAGCCTTTGCCGGTGCTGTTCCCTCTGCCAGGATTCTCTTCCCCAACTCAGTGGCCTCTTCTCTTCACTCACATCTCTGTACAAACACTGCCTTCTGCGATACCCACTCCGGCCACCCTGTCAGCCATGGTACGCCTGCCACGCTCTGCTCCCACTCTGTCTTCAAGCCACTTATTGTAAAATTATTTGTTAATTTCTCTACTGTTTGTCCGGCAAGGAGCAAAGCTCCCGAAAGCCAGAACTCCATCTCTCTGTTGAGTACTGTAGCCATGGCAACTAGGCAAAACCTGGCACGCAGTAGGCGCTTACTAAGTATTTGTTGAGTGAAAGAAGGTGGTGAGTGAGACTAGCCCTACTTCTTACAAGCTCCCTGTTTCTCCATGAACACTACTGTCCCAGCAATTCCACTTTCTCTTGATTTTCACACAGTGTTGAAATTCAAGAATATAAAAGTCAGTCTACACTGAGCCCAAGGGTCAGAGGGATGTAACAGAGACCCCAGGGTTAGTGGTCTTCTGGCAGAGACTCACCACTTGCATGGGTGGCTCAGAGCCCCACTGCCCTGCCCGCCCCACCCATCTCCGCCCCTCCCACGCAGCCCTGCCAGCGCCCGCACCCCAGGGCGCCAAGTGGCCGGCGGGCGGAATGAAAGGCCTGCTGTCAGCAGCTGCGGCTAGAGCTCCTCAAGGTTAGGCGGGCGTTATCAGTGCCCGGCGCGAGCTCAGTCACGGAATGATGTTTTCCAAATGTTTGCTCAGTATTAGCAGGGTCGGGGACCTAATGTAACTTCTATTGAATATTAACCGACCTGGGCAGAGGCGGAGAAGAGATGAGCTTGTCTTCCAGAGAACCCCTGGGTAGGAGCCTGGGAGGAGCTGGCCAGCACTTCTGAGGAAGGTGGCATCAGAAGGCCCCCAGCCTGTGACCTACCCTCACCCCCTGTAATCCCTGGTCCTACTCTCTGGGTGGCTGGGTTTCTGATACCAGGACCCAGGTATTTGTTCTGGGTCTGACAGCTGAGGCCCAGGCAGGTGTCTGTCTCCTTGCCCTTGGGTCATAAGAAAGTGCCTGCCGTTGGCACACTGACCCCGAGATTTCTCTCTGGAGTCTTTACCCCTTCAGCCACTGTGGGATATCCTCTGGCCAAGATGTATGGGCCTATGAGAGTTGGAGCCCTCCCTTGTGGTCTGGGAGACATTTGGGAATCCAGGCCAGAGAATCCATCTCCCAAGCTGATCACCCCAAGTTCTACTGCAGGGAGCCTGAGTTCTGGTCCTGACTCCACCCTTGATGCATCACACCTCTCTGGTCTCGGTTTCCTCATCTATGAAGTATGAGAGCATAGGCTTGATAATCCCTCATAGACCCAGCTGGTCTATAAATCCTAAATTTCCAGCTCATGGTTTCTGGTCCTCGAGGGACTAGGTTTCAATTCCCCCAATTCGCCCCAGGTCATCAAGAAAAAGAAATGAGAATTTGTCCCAACTCTCCTAATCAGTGAGTCTTTCTCTGGCTTTGGAAACTTCCTAATAGGCCAAGGAGCAGTATTGGGGTCTGGAAGACTTAAGTGGAGCTACTGATCTAGAGCACAGTGGCAGCTGAACACCCTGCCACCCACCCTGTCCCTTCATTAAAGCGACCAAGAGACTGCATGTGTCATGATCTTCCAGTTAACCCAGGCATGTAAATAAGCACCAGTGTTTACTCGCCCACATTCACTTGTCACCGGCCAACTCTCCTAACCTCCTAGCAGAATGTTAGTTTCCCTAAGAAGCAAACGGCTATTGTCAAGGCTGAGCCAAGGCTGAATGGCTTGGGGCTCTCATTCCCCAACCAGGAGCCAGGGATGGGACCTGGTGGCCCTGCAGCAGCTCAGTGGGAGACCAGGGAATAAATGCTCACGTCTTGGTGGGCAGTGTGTACTTGTGCAGGTAGGTCAGGGAGCATGGAATAGCATCCTAGGGCTGAAGGGGGCATTATCCAGCCCCCTTCATTTTATAGATGGAGAAACTGTAGCCTAAAAGGCACAGAAACTTCCCTAAAGTTACACAGGTAGAATGACTCTGGATGTTTAACAAGAGATATATATAAAGCCTGGCCATTTATGTGTCACCAGGCCATACACAGCCCAGGTAGATAACCACCTGCTCAGGTACTGCCACCTGCTTACCCCCTTGCCTGTAAATTCCAACCTGAGAGATTCTTTCTCTCAAACACAATGCCCCCTGGACAATACCTCTGGACAATCAGTACCTAAAACCTTAGGCTACTGGGATAATAGTATCACTGACAGAACCAAAAAATGTTAGGCCCTTAGACTATAGTTCTTAATCTTTTCTTGGCTCCAATTGTTCATATACACATCACATTCCCATTCATAACATCACTCATCACATAGAGTGGAAGTGACAGTGGACGAGAGAGGCTCAGCCCCACTGAGAGCTGGGTTGGGGGGGTGGAATTTGCAGTGTGAAAAGCGCCCCTGGATGAGCAGCCTGAGTGTTGGAATCGCCATGTTTATGGAGCAGGGGGCCCTGGGGACCACTGCCTACTCCATCAGAATTAGCCAGCCCAGATCTTCCCACAGTGCTCATGAAGTTGTTTAAGAGGGAAGAGGCAGCAGAAGAAATAGGGGCACAGAGGCAGAGACGGGGGATGAAGGAGCTGCCACAGCCTCCCCTGCCCTCCTTCCAGTGGGCCTAGAGCAGGTGGAGTCTCAGGTTCCTTCTTCTGGGGTGGGGTACGTGCCCGTGTGTTTGTGTGTGTGCATGTGTGTTTTCGTGTGTGCAGGTTTGTGTGTTTACAGGATAGACCCAGGGTTTGGCTAGTGACACAGGTGCAGCCCAGACAAGCTGGTCTGGGGGCTTATCCCAGAGCTGGGAAAGGTGAGTTGAGAGAAGGAAAGGAAGAAATTTGAAAATGAAGTTAGGTTACTTTGAGAAGCAGTTAAAAGATTCTTGCTTCCGCTGCTTGGGCTGAAAACAATTTTAAATGTCCCTGGGGTGTGGAGGGCATAAAATAGGCAGTGCCAAGGTATTGCCTAAATAGCACAAAGCTCTGGGTTCAGACCTCAGGTCTTCCAATGACCAGCTGTGGGGCCTCAGGCAAGTCACTTAACCACCGTGGGCCTCAGTTCCCTCTGCCATGAAGAGGGGGTTTGTAAATAGTCCCCACTGTGTTATGAGAACGAGAGGAGCTATCAAATGTGGAAAAAGTCCTGCCCAGGGCAAGACCTTAATGAATGCCATGCTCTGCTCTTCCCTTCTTCCTGCAGCTGGGACAAGCTGGAGTCTTGTTCTCATGTCTGAAGGCGCACTTGTCCCTGGGATGGGAAGTTAAAGAATAGGGCTCCCCATGCTGTCACCTTTGTGAAGTCGGGTGGTGGGTACTTAGATGTTTGCAATGTCAGTTTCCACACTTCCTGATCTTTGGAATACATGTATTCTATTAAGAGAAAAACACCCAGCGAGGCTGCCTGGCAGGAGCTCAGGCAGGTGGGGTGGTGGTTGCTGGGAGCCTGAGTAGCTGAGAGTGGGTGCTTATCTCCGAATCTTTCTCAAGACCAAGCCCAGCCGCACCCCATGGTCAGATTTCCACGCCCTCCCTCCTCTCAGTCATTAGCCAGTCACCCCAGGGCCTGTCACTGAGTCATAAAGTGTGGCTACAGTTGTAAATGACTGTCCAGACGTGGGGTACGGGTGGGGCAGCGGGGCAGGCAGGGCCGGGGCTCACCTTCCTTCTTCATGCCAGCCCGGAAGCACTTCTTGAGCCTGCAGTAGCGGCACTGGTTCCTCTTGTCTTTGTCCACCACGCACTGCCGGCTAAATCTGGGGAGGGCTTTGGATGGTTGGATGGAGAAGGAACAACTTCCCTCTCTTAAGACAGAACTAGGGCCCCCGGCCATCAGGTGGACCCCCAATCTCCGTGCTCTATCCCTTCATCCTGGGAGTACTCGTGCAAACCGACCAGGAGCTGGAGAGGCCTGGGACTCCCTAAGAGTCCAATCCCGTCCTGCTAAACATGGGGAAACTGAGGCTCAGAGAGGCAACCTGTGGCCATGGGTCACTGAGCTGGCTAGAGGAAGAGCTGAGTTGGGGGCCTTAGCCTCCTGAGCACCAGAGCCTGGCTATTCCCACCACATCCTATAAAAACCAGCCCCCAAGGCAGGCTCCTGGGCATGGCTTGTGGTCAGGACTTGGTCCACATGAGCCTCTCTCTAGACGAGGCAGGAAGTAGAGGCAGTGCTGCACAGTGGTTATGGGTGGGGCCCTGAGTGTCCACCCTGGCCCTGCCATTGAACCAAACAGAGTGACCTTGGGCAAAAGCCCTGCCCTCCAAACCACAGCTTCCCCATCTATAAAATAGAAATAACAACAGTGACCATCCCAGAGGGGTGTTGATAGATGAGATGAGATCACACATGGATGGGGCATGGGTTCTGCACATGGCCAGTGCTCACAGCTGAAAGTTCCTAGGATTTCATTGTTGTTATCTAGAATGGCATTGGAAGACGGCTCTCTGAGGCCTCAGGAAGCCTTTGGGGTAGGTAGAAAGCCCTGGGGCCAATCGACCATTTGTCCCAGAAAATCACCAGGTTGCAGGATGGGCCCAACCTCTCAGGCTTCAGAGGAAGCCTGGTCCTAAGCCTCATGGATCCTCATTTGTTAAATGGGAAAATTAACAAGGTACTCATGGGGACCGTAAAATACATGCAAAGACTTAGGATGGTACCTGGCATATGGCAGGTGTTCATTAAAGGGTGCTCAATAGCTTTATGATCAGTAAATGGGGTTCCTAGAATACATGTTCCATGAATGTAAGAAACCAGAAAGCATTGAAGGCCTAAAAGGGCAGATGCCTTTGGGACCTACTCAGGGAGAAGCCAGACTCTGGGGACATGAGCCCAAGTGCACCCATTTCCCAGCTATAGAAATCGAGGCCCCCACCTGGGTCTCCTCACCTGCAGGAGTACATGTGGTTCTTCCTCACACTCCTCCGGAAGAAGCCTTTACAGCCGTCACAGCTCGAAGCCCCGTAGTGTTTGCCTGTGGCCCGGTCCCCGCAGATGGCGCACAGGGCGCTGACAACCAGGCTGTTGGGCGCGTTGAGGTTGGCGCCTTCTGACGGGGATGTGTCTGCACCGGAAGAAAAGAGGGCGAGGCCTCAGGGTGGGCAGAGAGGCAGAGACCAAGAGGAGGCTCGTGGAGGGGTCTTTCCAGGGCTTCAGCTCCAGCCAGGTCTGGGGCTGTCCCCACCCTCTATCTTCCCCTCGGTGGCCTCAGGCAAGTCACTGGGCCTTTTGGAACTTCATCTACAAATTGGGGGTGGTTGTGACACTGTCCTCAGAGAGTCATTTGTGAGGGTCTGCTTCTCCCTGAAATGGAGACTTTCTCTGGGGAGGAGTGAAGACCTTGTCACCTTCCATGGTGAAGACCTTGTCACCTTCCTTGTTGCCCCCTAACTGAGCAGAGGGGGCTGTGGAAAGAACAAATGCTCCCTGGTACAAGGTCTTTTCTGTCATTCTTTACCGAGTGACCAGGGCCCAGTGGATCTCAGCTTGGAGACTCTGGAGAACAGGGAGGACACACACCAAGGACAGTCCCTTGCCCTCCTCCCTGGAACACCTCCTATCCCAGAGGCAGAAGCTACTACATCTATATAAATGTGGGGAGGGGGATCCTAGGCAGGTGGCAAAGGAGGCTTTGGGCTGGGTGTTAGTGTTGACAGGCCACTAACTCTCCTGTGACCACAGGCAAGTTCCCTTCCCTTGCTTCAATTTCCCCTGGGCTTCACTTTCTCCAGGTATAAAAAGAGCATCCATTTGAATGATCTGGTTGTTTTAAATTTGTTTTTAAATATCAGCAGCTGAACCCTCTTTTTTGTAAGCAAATCTTCCACCAAGAGTTGACCCTTTGGGGAAGATGAGAAACACTATGGACAGAAGAATGTGTGCCCATGCACACACACACACACACACACACACACACACACGTTTTCATAGACACCCTGAATCTGACTTCAGCTGCCTAAGGGGACATCAGGTAAGAACTAGAGAGGGCCATCGCGTTGTAGGTAAAAGCACAAAGTCGGAAGTCCTCTGCCCAGGTGTAAATCTCAGCTTGCTCTCTCTTCAACTGCGTGATGTATTGGTCTCCTTCTCTGCGCTTTCATTTCTTCCCTTGTAAAATTGGACACTCGATAACCCCCTAGGATTCTTAGGAGGGTTCAGGGAATCAATACACGTGAAGTGCTTGGCAGGTAGTCAGCATGTATCAGCATTTGTGAAATAAAACTTTTCTGCAGAGGAGAACTTGAAGGCTCCGCGCACAAGGAGACACTGTAGCATCGCGTTTCTGCCTCTGCCTGCGGAACACCCCAGACGCCCGCGTGTGCCCGGGAGTGCAGCCCCCTCCGCTTGGTGAATTATTCCTGGAGATGGGGATAATTGTTAAGCCGAGTTGGTGGCCTTTCTCCTTCAGCCTCTCCTCCCCCAACCCCCAGAGAAGCTGACCCCACAACTCCTGGTCTTTCAGGGAGAGGCTGGGGAGGGACCTCCCACCTCCTGGGCAGGGTGGGCTGGCTGCTGTCATGTATACAATCTCCCCCTGAGGTCAGCTCCCCACTCCCATTCTCCAGGGGGCCACGCCGAGGTTCGGAGAAGGCAAGTGACTTGCCCAGGTCTTCACTTTGCTGTTAAGCAGAGCAGTGGGGCTTACGTCAAGGTGTCACCTGGATCCTTTAACAAACCAGAAGCCCCTGTGGCTGCTGCTGTATTGGGGTGGGGGATGGGCAGGAGATCTCCTTGGAGCTTCCCAGCCACCCGTCTGGGATGTACTCAAGACACTTGGGAGGACAACCTCACATAGCCCTGACTCGGAGACCACTTCAAACCCCGGCGAGGAATGCTGGAGACTTCGTACAGACAGTCAGAGTCCTTGAGCCCATCCAGGTGGGGTCAGGACCAGTTACCAGGACTAAGCGTGCAGGCGTCTTATCTCCCTTATCCTCTGGTTAGCCCTGGGAGGCAGGCACCAGTCTCTGTCCTGATTTTATAGATGAGGAAAATGGTGCGCTGTGTTCACCCAGGTAGGAAGGACACGGGCCAGGTTTCAGCCCAGATCTTTCTGAGCCCAGAGCTGGAGGCTGCCTTGTCTTTGGGACCCCACAACTGAAGAGCTTGGCCCCCCCTTAGGAGCCCATGGTTCCTGGGTGGGGTGATGGGGATGTCCCAGAGAACAGCCCAGGGCTGGGCAGTGATTAGGAGTGTGACAGCACATTCTGTCCCTGCGGGGACACGTGACACCCTGCCTCATGTGGGAGCAACTTGCTCACCATTTCCAGTGTGTTTTCCTCTTAAGCCCCTCATACAAGCCTCTGACACACCTAAAAGCTGCCTGGCTGGCTCGGCGCCTGTGGCTCAACAGGCTAAGGTGCCAGCCACGTGCACCTGAGCTGGCAGGTTCGAATCCAGCCCAGGCCCGCCAAACAACAATGGTGGCTGCAACCAAAAAATGGCTGGGCGTTGCGGAGGGCGCCTGTAGTCCCAGCTACTTGGGAGGTGGAGGCAAGAGACTCGCTTGAGCCCAGGAATTGGAGGTTGCTGTGAGCTGTGATGCCACAGCACTCTACCCAGAGTGACAGCTTGAGGCTCTGTCTCAAAAAAATAAATAAAAATAAGTAAAAGCTGGCTGGCTTCGGGAAATGAAGCTACTTTTGTAGAAAATACAGAGCTAGGAGAGGGGAAGTGACATGCCCAGGGTCCCACAGTGAGGGATGGCAGGGGCAGGAAAGCACCTGGTGAGACCGACCACAGCCAGTGCCTGGTGGCCTCTTCCCCTTTCCAGCTGTGCTGACCACAAGCTTCCAGGCCTTGACTGGAGCCACCCCCTGAGCCACAGAAGACCTGCCTCCTCCTCTGAGGCTGGCCCGGGTCCTGCTAGGGCCCTTCCTGGCCTCCACACTGCCTCCCTCCCCCCACGTCCTTGTGGAGGAGAGCGGCCTACCCCGCAGACGTGATCTCAGAGATGTTGGAGCAGGTGAATAAAAATAAATACCTGGGGAGGCACCAGCAGCAAAATCTGCTGAAACAAACGGATGTGTTGTTGATGTCAACCTCATCCGGCAAAAGGCGAGAGCAGGAATGGACATGTAGGGTCTGCCCAATTGTGCACACCAGAGAGGGGATGGCACATACACACAGAAGGCACAAAGATGGTCAGAGGATAAAATGCCCACACAGGATACAGGTACAGACGGCACAGGGCACACATATGCCCATCCACGCACACAGCACACATGGACGTCACTGACATACATGAGCAAGACACAGACACTCCACAGAGATGCAAACACAGGCCCACTCAGTGAACCGAGTACATATGGAAAGAGATACAGAATGAGCACACGCAGACACATGAACGCAAAAAGGGCCCCAAACGTGTTCCCGAAGGCACGCATTTGCCCACATGCAAACCACCTTACATAGGCACATACTTGACACTCACGATCACACACATGAGCACACATGCAACACATATGTTGCTTCTTTGAAATCTTCCCTGGAAACTCCATTTTCTTTAAGTTCCTGTTTCCCCTAGGAAAGTCCCAAAGCCACTCTGAAATGCAGGTGTGCGTCCAGCTCCCATCTCCAGGGACAGGATGTTCCTGCCCATCTCTCTGCACCTTAGGAGGTTCAGGAAGTGACCTTGTTAGGCTGAGTTACTGGATCTGGATGCAGAGAGGGAGTAAACTGTGGTGTCACTGCAGGGAGCAGAGCAGGTGTGAAGTAACAGGGACCAGAAGGACTGGGCGGGGGGCAGAGGGAGAGTACTTGGGATCTGATTTTTCTGGAAATTTGCCCTTCCAGGCCTCCTCTCGCCCAGAAAACCTCTGGTCACTATACTTGGCCACATCTGCTTCGCTTAGCAGCACCTGTGCTAGCCTGTAGGACCAATCTACCATTCTCGATCATTCTCCTCCTCCCCCAAAGTTAAGTGCCAAAGATCTACTCCCCTGGGCACACCTGCCCCCACTGGCACACCTGGGCACTCCTGCCCCCACCTACCATTGCCCATCGTCAACACCTGCACATTCTCAAACTCCAGGGTGGTGTAGGCTGGGTCCAGCGCGGCACTGTAGTCAGCCATGTCCATGTCGACGAGGGTTTTGGAGAGGCGCATTCTCCCCTGCCTCCACACCTCGGCCACCTCCCCTGCCCACGACACCCACCCCAAAGGCTCTGGGCTGAGCCCTGGCCTCCACCCTCGGCCCTCCCCCTGCGTCCTCCCAAGTGCCCTCTCTCTCTGCCTTCGTTTCAAACCGTCCTCTGGGAGGATGTGCTGGGAGTCTGGGCCTAGCCTCTGGAAGGGGTGGAGGCTCTGCTGGGGAGGGGTAGGGGTTAATGGTTAATCAGCCCCTCTCTGGTGGATAGCCGGGGCGGGGCTGCAGGGATTTGACTGTTTGTTGGTTTCTGGCTGACACTTGGGGTGCTAATTACAAGTGTTGGGGTCCTAACTCACCATACTCACTTATCGATTGTATGGGGCAGGCTCTCTAACTCCCAGCACTTGTCTGGCCCCTAACTCAGCCATTCCCCAGCCATTGTCCCCCAAAGTCCAGCAATGTAACTGATATGATCGGATCCTGACAGTCCCCCTCCAAGACGTCTGATTTCAATAACTTCCCAAATCATTGACTTCTACCTGCAATGTTCTTGTAGAGATAAAGCTCCCCGATGGCCCATGACTTAGAAATCCAAATCCCAGGCCCCACACTCACATCTGCTGATGCTTGTTCTGGGAGTTGTCTTTCTACCTCCCCTGAGAGCAGAACAGGTTGGAGGTTTGGGAGGGTCAGACTCACCTCTAGGTCCCCTCCTCTGTTCCCTGTGATCCCAGTATGGTCCCCACCAGCCCTCACAGCCCCCAGCTGCTCTGGCCCAGACAGACTCCATCTCTGATTTCCCCGTCACATTCTCCTGCCCCTCACCCCCTCCCCCCTCCCAGAACAGGCGGAGAGGAGGTTTGCAGCCCCACAGACCTGGGTTTGCATTCAGGCGCCTACCACCTACTAATCCTGACTTTGGGTAAATGATTCTCCCCTCTGAGCCTCAGTTTCCTTCTCTGTGAAATGTACAATCAACCTCAAAGAGTGATTTGAATAGTGAGCGCAACTGCAGAAAGAAAACACCCAACAGAGCCTGGCCCATGCCCGCCCCTCCTCTTCACTCTCTCTGTTTTGTGTTTCCTTTTCTGTCCTTTGTGTCCCCCACGCATCTCCTCCATTCAGAGTGGGCTCCATGGGAGAGCCACCTGTGCAGTCAGATGGAGCCCCAAGCTTAGAGAGCCCCTAGGCTTGGTTCAATGCTCTGGTGCTGCCATCTTGAAAGTCTTCATGATTTTTGAACAAGGGGTTGTGCATTTTCATTTTGGACGTGGGTCCTGAAATTGCGCAGCTGGTCCTGCCTGTCTTCAGCTCATTGCCCACCCCGTCCCTCTTACCCCTCCAGCCCTCATTGTCTCGTCATGCAGACACTTTCTGGGCTCCCACTGTAGCTGGAGGTAATGTCAGGACACAAGGTAGAGGGTGAGGACAGAGGTGGAAGGGCCTGAGACTGTGTTCTCTGCTGCAGCTGGAGGGGCAGGTCGGAGGGGCTTGATAACATCCGTGCACAGGAGTGAGCCGAGCAGTGAGCCAGCCAGTGATGAGTGAGTAAATTAGGAGTGAGAGCATTAGAGACAGAGTGAATTAATGAGTAAATGAATGAGTGAATGGGTGGGTGGCTTACTGAGTGGGTAAATGAGGGGATGAGGTGTGTGTGTCTGAGGGGTACGAGGACCATCCTTCCCTAGAGCCCTTTCTCTGCCCGGCTTAGCTTTATTCTTCTCCCTCTAGCCTACCCTGGAGCCGAGATAACCCCGCAGTGCTGTTTCCTGGGGGTTGTGGGGGAGGAAAGACAGAGCAATTGTTCTGGAGGAGGACAGAGGCTAGATTTGGCGTCAGGAGACCTGGGTTTAGGAACCAACTCTGTCACTACTCAAATGGCTTTGCTGAAATCCCATCTCTTGGCTCGGCGCCTGTGGCTCAATGGGCTAAGGCGCCAGCCACGTACACCTGGGCTGGTGGGTTCGAATCCAAGCCTGAGCCCCGCCAAACAACAACGATGGCTGCAACCAAAAAATGGCTGGGCGTTGTGGCGGGCACCTGTAGTCCCAGCTACTTGGGAGGCGGAGGAAAGAGACTCGCTTGAGCCCAGGAATTGGAGGTTGCTGTGAGCTGTGATGCCACAGCACTCTATCCAGGGTGACAGCTTGAGGCTCCGTCTCAAAAAAAAAGAAATCCCATCTCTTCTCAGGGCCTCAATTTCCCCATCTATAAAAAGGGGAGGTGATCCTTGCTCAGTTGTTTGTTGACCAGGACAAGATTCTAAGGGAGAGAAGAAGAGAGAGGGCCCCCCGAACCCCACAAATGGCTGATCCCAGGTCCCTTGGCCTTGAGAACAGTGCAGAGCTGGCAGAAAAGGAAGGCATGACTAGCAATAAACACGGAAGAGGAGTGAAGGGCAGCTCTGGGCAGGGCCTCCGGGAGCCGACCCAGATCCCTGCTATCTGTCTGGCTGCTATGACAGGCCAGGTACAGCTATTCTCTGCACAGATACGTCCAGGACAATCCAGCAATCCACATTCTCTATAAATGGTGCCTCGTTGACCCAAAGAGGTGCACAACCACATTTCTGAAAGTGGAATGTGATCATTAGCATGTCAGAGTTTAATTGGTAACAAGAATAACAGTGCACCTTTCTCCAGATGACAGCTTAGATTCAATCGAATGAATCAACTCAGGTCAACCATGCCACGCTATATTCATGACCTGTTACATATAAGAACTACAGTGCTAGGCACACGCCCTGCGCACGGCGAGCTGAGTACACAAACTGTGACAGAGATGACTTACCAAATGACAACACGCATGACTATGGGACACATTCCAGATTCGTGTTCCAGCACGTTACAACCTCGCCCGTAAGAAAATCTACCCACTCATCATTATAAATTGCATAATTTATTACATACATAATTCATCCCATCCTTAGCCAACTCCAAATAATATCTTCTAGATATATATCCCTCGTATAAATGACACACCACCTGTAAGATCTACTGATTCTGTGGCCTCAAGCAAGTTATTATTGCTTTTTTGTGTTCATTGCTACTATGTAGTTTTTTTTTTTTTTTTTAACCAAACTGTGATAGTACAGAGGGAATATTGAGATGGCAGCTGCCAGAATCTTTGTGGATTACAGGTGCAAGTAGCTGGAACAAGTCTTTGCATTCATAGACAGCTGCATAAATATGAAAACATGGGCATGAAATTTCAGGCTTTTTGCTTTGTGTTTCCATTTCAAATTATTTATGTTACAACTTTACTTTTTTTTGTGGAGACAGGGTCTTGCTCTGTCGCCCTGGCTAGAAGGCAGGGGCATCATCACAGCTCACTACAACGAAAATACCTGGGCTCTAATGATCTTTCAGCCTCAGCCTCCTGAGTAGCTGGGACTATAGGCACCCACCATAACACCTGGCTAATTTTTCTAGGTCTCATTCTTTCTCAGGCTGCTCTGGAACTCCAGAGCTCAAGAGATCCTCCCACTCTGGCCTCTCAGAGTGCCAGGATGATGGGTATGAACCATCATACCTGGCCACAACTTTAAATTTTAAATTACTATTCTGCATATTTTGTAACAGTGGCTAAGGTTGTAAGAGTCCTCCTACGTTTCTGAAATCGAACTGCAACAAGGAACGTTTCAACGGGATACCAAACAGACCCTTAACACATAACATACAAAAAGATCGGTACAGGCCAGGTGCGGTGGCTCATGTCTGTAATCTCAGCACTCTGGGAGACTGAGGCAGTTGGATTACCTAAAATCACAGGTTTAAGACCAGCCTGAGCAAGAGTGAGACGCGTCTCTAAAAATAGCTGGTCGTTGTGGTGGGCACCTATAGTCCCGGCTACTCAGGAGGCTGAGGCAAGAGAATTGCTGGAGCCCAAGAGTCTGAGGTTGTTGTGAGCTATGATGCTATGGCACTCTACCTAGCTGGACAGAGTGAGACTCTATCTCAAAAAAAAAAGATCCTTACGAATCAAATTAGTACAATGGTTTTTCTTTCTATATTATACAAGGAGGAAAAAAGGAAAGTGGAAAAAACATGAGACATGGAGGTGCTTAGTTTAATATCTGGAGGTCTTAAAAGTTTCATTCAGGGTTTGAAGAAAGGTTGGTTAATGGGCACAAAAATACAGTTAGATAAAAGGAGTAAGTTCTAGTGTTCAATAGCACAGTCGGGTGAGGACAGTTAACCATGATTGACTGTGTGTTTCAGAATAGCTAGAACAGGTTTAAAACCTCCAAACACAAAGAAAGAATAAGTATTTGATGTTCTAATTACCCTGACTGGATACACAAACTGTATGCATGTAAATATCACACATACCCCATAAATATGCACAATCATTATGTATGAATAAAAAAGTTTCATTCCCTTCCTCCAAGGGAGAAAAAAACAATTTTTAACTAATGAGAATAAGGAAAGCAACATCTCAAGGCTCTACAATGAGGAAAAACTCAAACTCTGCAGTGCTTAGATGCTTCCATACAGGCACCCAGGAAATACAGCAGGCAGTGGAGCAACAATACAGCCAATGTCACAAGCATTGGTCTGGATTTTATTTCTATGCTTATAGAAAGTATCAAGCTTCTTTGTGCAGACTGAGTGGGTGTTACCCTGTGGGGGATGGTCTCTGGTGCCTGTGGGCCCATCCTATAATAGGCTTCTCTCCAGCTGTCTGCAGGAGGCAAGTTATTCTTTCAAAGTCTCAGTTTTTCCTTCTGTAAAATGGGCCTACCTTGCAGTTTGTTGTGAAGATTCAATGAGAGAATACTGTAAGCTTCTTAGCCCTCCTTCCCTCCGCCTCGCTTTAGGGGCATAAGCCACAGACGTTGAGGTCAGCCTGATCTGGCCCGAATCCAGGCAGTGCTAATGGACATGTACCAAACTCTGTGACCTCTGGTTCTACTGTTCTCAGCTTGAGTTTCAGCATGAGAAAAATAGGATTGAAAACTTCTTCATAGGCATAGTTTAAACATAAAATGACACAAAATGACCAAGTGTAGGAGTACAGTGCAACAGTAGTGATTTTTGTCATTGGTCGTTGATGCCAGGACTCCAGGTGGCCACACAGTCTGCCAGAATCAGGACCTCTGCTCAGCAGAGCTCCTAGGGGCTTCATGCCCAGCCATGAACAAGGACTGCCTTGAGGCCACCACCTTAGCAGCTGTTCTTTCTCTCTGACCCTCACTCTTGGGTAGTCAGGTCCCAGCTCTTGAGCAGCATTTCCTGGGGGACAACAGAGGACCTTGGAGCCCACCAAGAGATCTGGGTCATTCAAGGAGAAATGGAGACCTTGAGAAGGGAGGCGGGGACCTCATGCCTCTATGTGGACAGTGGTTAAGGGGGCTTGTCACTATGGACCACATTATTTTTCTTTTAAGTTATGTAATAATAAGAGCTAATGTTTAAAGGGAAATTTTGTGCTAAGTCTGGTGCTAAACCCCTTCACTCTTCTCATATTATCTGCCTGTGGAGGTAGGGATTACTGTCATCTCCACTTTATAAATGACAACATTGAGGCTCAGAGAGGTGAAGTGACTGGCCTAAAGTCACACAGCTTGTAACAGAAGGGCTGTTACTTGAACCCGAGTCTGAGTCCAGAGCTCCAGGGCTTCACCCCTCTCTGTGCTGCCTCACTTCTGGGACTCCGAAAAGAACATCGGAATTCTGCAGCCTCAGGGCTGGTGGCTTCACCATCCCGGTACCGCTGGGGAGCTCAAGGACCTGAGAAGTGAAGGACCCTGTCCCCGGACACAGGCAGGTTCAGGGGCATCCTCCACATGCCCAGCCACCCAGGCGCTCACCACCCCACTATCTCCTATCTTTTTCTCCCCCACCCACCACCTGTGAGTGGTGCAGGGGAAACTCGAGACTTATCAAGACAGAGAACAAAAGTCGTGGGGGAAAGAAGCCAAGAGCCATCTCCACTCTGGGGTAGGGCCCTTCAGTTTCGCCCCTTTGAAATTTCAAATTCCAGTTTGTGGACAAAGTCCTAACTATCTCACAATATAGGTCCCCAACCACAGACCAAACTCCAGTCCAGACAGCCACCTGGCTCAAGGCTGGCCCAGCTTTGCCTCTTCCTTTGGCGGCTCTGAAGGTCTGGGAGAAGGGGGACACCCCTGCAGCCCCATCCACCCACCGGGACCCCTGCCCCCCATTGCAGAGGGCTGGCTTCTCCCTGGAGCTGGGATCTGACACTGGCTGGTACCGACAGCAGACACCAGGTAGGCCCCCTTCCTGTCAGGGCATCTTTTCTCCTCCTTAAACTCACAAAATGCTGCTCACACAGCTCTCTGCACCCCAAATCCCAACCCCACAAAGCTTCAAGACTGGAAAGGATGTCTCTGCTAACCTACCCATTTCATGGATGGAGATACTGAGGCCTTTAGGGGAATGGCAGCTGGCCACAGGCTGAACTGTGGACGTTGGGCCCCTCCACAAACCCCAGAGGGTGGAAGGGACTTCCTCAAGGCCATGTGGCAGTAAGTGGGCTTTGTCTTAACAAGGAGAGCCTAGTGCTTCATCACAGCCCTCATGGGCCCTGGCAGCACTGTGGACAGTGGCATGCTGGTGCCCTCAGTGACTGGTGGCCATTGGGTTGCTACAGGAATATTTCTGAGCGGAAGATGAGGGAACTCGGGGCTTGAAGGCCAGTGGGTTTGGAAGGAAACAATATTTATGTGGTTAACTGATAACTGAGCCCCATCCCTGGGCTTCTACAGGCCTCTTTCCTCCCTCCCTCTTCTCAGCACGATTAAGACCAACTTACCTGCCTGCTAATCATTGCTGAGCCTGTTGATTTTGCCTTAAAAAATTAACTGGGCATGAGTTTGCGGTTTGCTTCACCCCTAACCCTGAAAAGGCCTAGGTGGGCAGGAGGCCTCCTGGGTTATGCAAGAGGCCACTGGCCTCCCCATGAACATCCCCTGGCTCCGCGGCTGCTCTCCAAAGGCTGGGGTTTTGCTCAAGAGTCAACAGTCTGCTTGTTCCCCTGTACTGGGTCCTGAGCAAATTTGCTCTGTTACCAAAGAGAGATAAAGGCATCTGAGGAAGAGCTTTCTAAACAGGGATGCGAGGCGGCAGCTTTGGGCTTGGGGTGCTAGAATCCTGCAGTGTCACAGCCGGAAGAACCTTTAACAGACACGCTGGATCTTTTCAAACTGGGTTGTGAGACTCCCAGGGGCCGAGGGAGTCTGTCTGCCGACCTTATTTCAATGAGAGACTCATTCTTAGATGTGGTCTTCCTTAATATTTCATTTGGGAGTTGGAAACCCCCTGGTTCAGCCCCATCCCCTCATGGGGAGATAGAGTCAGGGGCAAGGGACTTGTCCAAGCACAGAAGGTCACCCCAGGGAGCCAGGGTCTCCAGCCAGAACGGGAATAGTGGGCTCTCTCTGGACCTGAGAGATGTGTTGAAGGACATCTGTAAACAAGGCGGCTCTATAAAATTCCTCCTCTGCCACGCTCCCCTCTCTCCCAAGCTGGCTGGAAACAGAAAGGTGAAGCCTTCTAGAAGGCCCAAGTCAGGAGAATTCACCTCGGCTTGAATCTTGCACCCCCCAACCCCCGCCCCAGAGTGTGACCAGTAGCCATGAGCTGAGAACTGAGACTCCACGTTGTAACCCATCTCAGCCATGTCCTGTCCAGGCCATCAGGAGAAAGACGCAGAACCCTGCCTGGACTTTCTTTTCTTTGAGACAGAGCCTCAAGCTGTCACCCTTGAGTGCTGTAACATCACAGCTCACAGCAACCTCCAATTCCTGGGCTCAAGCGAGTCTCCTGCCTCTGCCTCCCAAGTAGCTGGGACTCCAGGCGTCCGCCACAACACCTGGCCATTTTTTGGTTGCAGCTGTCATTGTTTGGCGGGCCCAGGCTGGATTCGAACCCACCAGCTCAGGTGTACGTGGCTGGCGCCTTAGCCCGTTGAGCCACAGGCGCCGAGCCTCTGCCTGGACTTTCTGACAACTGTACCTAACTTCAGGTGCTGTTACAGGATGCAATGGAGAGAAACATGCATTGATCATTATGGCCACCATATCACGGCTGTTTAGGAGCTTTGTGAGTGTCCGTTCATGGGTCCTCACAGCCCCTCTGAGAGACTGGTAATGTTTTTATCACTACTTTACAGACCAGAGGCACAGAGAGGTTGAGGTTCATGCCCAAACTCACACAGCTGATGAGAAACAAGAGGCAGGACTCAAACTTGAACGGTCTGGCCAGAGTCTGTGCTCCTAACCCTGAGGCTACCCAGCCTTTCCACATGGTGAGTGACAAGGAAAGGTGGCCTAAAGGGGGCACAGAAGCCACTCTGGCCAGAGAGCAAGGAATTGTGGGAGAGGCTGACCACCAGGCCCAGGAGGAAAGGTGGAGAGTGTAGTCTGCAGATGACTAAGAGGGAAGCCAGGAGGACTTGGGCCCTTGTGGGTGGAGCCTCCCCTCAAGCTGCCTCCTGCCAGGTGGCTTGTGACATCTAGTTGAGTGTGTTGCTGTCCTCTTATTTATGTTCCTTCCTCCTGTTTATGTTCCTGACTTTATCTGCAGGGGTGACCTTGGGAGTTAGATGGGGCCTGCTCAGCCCTTGCGGGGCCTGAATGATAATGGGGAGCCCCTGCCTGGTTCAGACTCTGGTTTAGAGAGTGAGGGGTAAGCTCACATCCTAGAAGTCACCCTTGGTCTCCCCTTGTTTTTAAGGCCCCCCCCCCAGGTCACTAAAGTGAAGTGTTTGTAAGTCCTGAGAGTCAGGTCAGGGTCACTGCATACAGTTGTATAGGTTGCTCACTGCACAAAAGGTCTCTAAGCCAAAAGGGTGACTAGGGTAGAAATGTGTAGTCTTTGTTGCAACTGCCAAGCCAAGTGCCCATGGGGCTTTGTCTGCCCAGAGTAGGGTATTTCTTATTTGCACAAAGGCTTCAAGTGAGCTCCTAGAAGCCCTACCCCAGCTCTGGTTCCAACCACCAGCTGACCTTGGGCAAGGTCATCTCCCTTCCTGGCCTTGGTTTCTCATTTGAGAAGCTCTGTCCAGCATAAAGCTGTGATTCAACCGTGATAGTGAAATAAAATCATTCGGGACGTTTAAAAAGTACCCAGGCCCCATCACAGACCAATGATCAAATCCTAGGATTGGAGGTGGGGATGCTAGACATCAGAGTTTTTTAAAATTCCCTGATTATTCTGATGTACAGCCAAGATTGAGAGCCACTGTAGGAGGGCTTGAAATTTGAAGCGGAAAGGCCTGGATTTGCATCTAAGTTTTATAACTTACTGCAACTCACTAGTCAAAACTTCAGTGAGGCCTAGTTTTCCCATGCGAAATGGGATTAATGATAACTCCCTCACAAAATCAAAATGTGGACAGTGTTTGGCACTGTGTCTAGCATGTAGGGAACTCCTGATTTTTGGTACCAACATTCTTTTTTCTTTTTTTGAGACAGAGCCTCAACCTGTTGCCCTGGGTAGAGTGCTGTGGTGTCACAGCTCACAGCAACCTCCAACTCCTGGGCTTAAGCAATTCTCTTGCCTCAGCCTCCTGAGTAGCTGGGACTACAGGCATTCACCACAACACCTGGTTATTTTTTGGTTGTAGTTGTCATTGTTGTTTGGCAGACCTGGGCTGGATTCAAACCCTAAAGCTCTGGTGTGTGTGGCTGGCACCAAAGCCACTTGAGCTACAGGTTGAGGTTGCTGTTGATACCAATATTTTTTTTTTTTTGAGACAGAGCCTCAAGCTGTCACCCTGGATAGAGTGCTGTGGCATCACAGCAACCTCCAATTCCTGGGCTCAAGCGAGTCTCCTGCCTCTGCCTCCCAAGTAGCTGGGACTACAGGCAACTGCCACAATACCCGGCCATGTTTTGGTTGCAGCCGTCATTGTTGATTGGCGGACCCAGGCTGGATTCGAACCCACCAGCTCAGGTGTACGTGGCTGGCGCCTTAGCCCATTGAGTCACAGGTGAGCCACAGGCACGGAGCTGGTACCAACATTTTTATTGTTACTATTTGCAAGAAGAGATTGACTTAAAACAAAGGCCCCACCCAAATATAGCACAAGAATATGAGAAGGGAGGGGAGGAGGGAGGATGGGTAGAGGGAGGGTGATTGGTGGGGCCACACCTATGGTGCATCTTAGAAAGGTACAGGCGAAACTTACTCAATGCAGAATACAAATGTCTTCATACAATAACTAAGAAAATGCCATCAAGGGTATGTTAAACAGTTTGATGAAAACATTTCAGATTGTATATGAAACCAGCACATTGTACCCCTTGATTGCACTAATGTACGCAGCTATGATTTAATAAAACAAACAAACAAACAAAAAAACAAAGGCCCCTTCTAGGTCAAGATGGGAGCCAGGCTTTCTCTGTTCCTTGAAGCCAATTCCTTCTACAAAGGTTTCACTCTTGGCTGCATGCTTGTCACATTATTAAGGTACATGTGATTGTTATTTGATATTTTACCTAATTCATTAAAATCATTCCATTTAGTTTTGAATTGGTTCTACATTCATGTGGTTCAATATCAAAATATAAAAAGGTACAAGTGGAGACGTGCTTGCTTCCGCCCTGACTTTTCTCACTGTTCTCCCCCTTCTTCATCGGGGAAACCACTTCTCTCACTTTCTGATGTATCTTCCAAGGTGTCTTTCTCCTGACGAAGCAGCATATGAGATCACACATTCTACTCCTGCTTCTTACACTACTCTGCACCTTGCTCTGGTGAGGTGATATCACAGCTTAGAGATATTTCCACAGAAGTTGAGAGCAAGCTTTGAGGAAGGGAGGATAGTTATCCCCCATCGCAGGTGAGGAAACTGAGGCTCAGAGAGGGAACATCATTTTCTCAGTGAGCCAAGTCAACAGCGTTTGAACTATCTCTACCTGGCTCTAGGGCCAGTGTTTTCCCTCTGTACTGACGTGGCATTTCCAGGAAGCCTGGCACAGAGAGCTTTGGAATCTGGCTTAACTCTCTCCTGGGCAGACCTGGCCTTCCTAGGGCAAGAGGTGGAGTGGGTGTCAGGGTCCCCAACTCCCCTGAACCTCCTGAAATGTGGAACAAAAAAATGTCCAGAGTCATCCAGATAGGGACCCAGAGAAGGGCTGTCCCTGCATGGAATATTCAGGACCTGGTGGCTATGTCCTCTAGAACTGGGGAGCCTGCCTGGAACCCTCTGCCAGCCTCAGGGTGTGTGGTTGGCAGGGAGGAAAGGGAAGCCTGGCTGATGGGACCAGCCCCAGTAGGAGGAGACTAAGGGGATCCATTACCCCAGCTCAGGAAGGAGGATCTGGAATTTAAAGCAGAAGTAGCAATGAGTTTTTTTTTTTTGTTTTTTTTTTTTTAGGCAAAGTCTCACTATATTGCCCTCTGTAGAGACTGTGACATCATAGCTCACAGCAACCTCAAACTCTTGGGCTTAAGTGATTCTCCTGCCTCAGCCTCCCAAGTACCTGGGACTACAGGCGCCCACCACAATGCCTGGCTAGTTTTTGTTGTTGTTGTCATTGTTGTTTGGCAGGCCCAGGCTGGGTTTGAACCTGCCAGCTCCAGTGTATGTGGCTGGCACCCTAGACACTGAGCTATAGGCACCGAGCCAAGCAATGAGTTTTTAACCAATGTTTTCTGCTTAGGCAACCTCTGCATTCCCCCTGGATTCCTGACCTTCTTTCTGTAGTTCACTGACTCACTGACTTTGGGCAAATCACTTTCCTGCTCTGTGCCTCAGTTTCTCCAACTGCAAAATGAAGGAGATTAAATAGCTGGTCTTTGGGCAGCTTTGGTGTCCTACTTGGTGGGCTACTCCTAAAAGACTCTATAGCCCCCCCTTACCTTGTTGCAGATACCTAGATCCTGCCTTGATCAGAATGTCATTCAGCCCTCGGGCCCTTGGCCTCCCTGGGTTGGGAGCTGACGGCACCAGTTCTCTACACTGCCCCCAATCTGGAATCCTCCCCTCGGTTCTGCGTCTCTCTCCTGCCACCCCATCCTTTCCAGGCAGATGCAAAATCAGGACCATACCTGGTGGGTCCCGGGGGAAGCCCTGGCCCCAGTCTGACATCCTCCTCCTGGTGCACAGTGGGCAACTTCTTCATCCTTGAGGGAGCTCCTGCTGCCCCCCGGCACCCCAGACCCTGCGAGCACTGCCGGGCAGAGTTAATCCCTTAATACTGGTCACAATGAGATTTCAGGGATGGTGGGAGGTGGTCTCCATGGAAACTGCAGACCTGTCCAGGACCCATGCAAGGAATTAGCCACAGGGCTTAGCAAGGGGCTCCCCGAGACCCCACCCAATGGATTCCCAGGTGAGGGGGACACAGTGGCCCTGACTCCTGGGTCCTGCTCTGGCCCTCCTGTTGCCTCCCTGGAGGCCTTGAGACTAACCATACCCTGGGCACTGCCTTAGTGCTCTCCTGTTGAACTGGACAT
The DNA here is from genome assembly GCA_963573935.1 of Arctocebus calabarensis. Taxonomy (NCBI): domain Eukaryota; kingdom Metazoa; phylum Chordata; class Mammalia; order Primates; family Lorisidae; genus Arctocebus; species Arctocebus calabarensis. The sequence continues at coordinate 865 of CAUYON010110551.1, read as the reverse complement.
TCACAGGAAGAGCCCTGCCACCTTCCTGAGCCTCAGTTTCTCCATTCTCCAATTGAGATTATAATCTTTCACTCGGAGGCTTTTCTAGAAGGATGAAGTTTCAAGGTCTACCAGATCTGAGTTTGAAGCGTGGCTTTTCCCTCTCAGACTCTAAACCTAGGCAAACATTTCACTGCTGTACGCCTCAGTTTCCTTACCTATATGATGGCCACAATAATGACAACACAGCCTCACGCTTGTGCCTGCCTGGCTGGTGGGCAGTAACGCCCAGCGAATGTGCATGTCCTGCTCAGCTGTCTCTGACTGCCCCATCCACATTGTGCAGCCATCCTCCCCAGCCACCTGCAGCTTCCAGAACCCCACTGTCTCTCCTGCCTCTGGCTGTCACACCACTTTCTCTGTCTCCTTGTCCTCCAGGTCCCATCTTAGTCTTCTTTTGGGAAGTCCTGCTAGTTTGGGGGGAGTAGGGGTTCCTCTTCTGTCTCCTCACACCTCCCAAAGCTTTGTCATCATAGCTTAGTCAGATGTTGCTGACTGGTTACTTGGACTACACCTATTAACTGCAGTCTTCTCAGAACCCAGCAGGATCTTAAAAACAGGTCAGATGGGCTCGGCGCCTGTGGCTCAAGCAACTAAGGCGCCAGCCATGTACACCTGAGCTGGCGGGTTCGAATCCAGCCCTGGCCTACCAAACAACAATGACGGCTGCAGCCAAAAAATGGCAGGGCATTGTGGCGGGCGCCTGTAGTCCCAGCTACTTGGGAGGCAGAGGCAAGAGACTCGCTTGAGCCCAGGAATTGGAGGTTGCTGTGAGCTATGATGCCACAGCACTCTATCCAGGGTGACAGCTTGAGGCTCTGTCTCA
>CAUYON010110550.1:0-45736 GCA_963573935.1 Arctocebus calabarensis | reverse complement strand
TAAGGATAATGAGCATTTTTTCATATGTCTATAGGACATGCACCTGTCTTCAGAGAAGTTTCTCTTCAAGTTCCTTGCCCACCCTGAGATGGGATCACTTGTCCTCTTCTTGCTAAAATGTTTGAGTTCCCTGTGGATTCTGGTTATTAAATCTTTGTCAGAGACATAACTTGGAAACATTTTCTCCCATTCTTAGGGTTGTCTGCTTGATTTACTTACTGTGTTCTTGGCTGTGCAGAAACTTTTTAGTTTAATCAGTTCTCAGTAATGTATTTTTGGTGTTGCTTCAATTGTCCAGGGGGTATTCCTCATGAAATATTCATCCAGGAAGATTTCTTCATGTGTTTTCCATGCACTTTCTTCTAGTATTTTTATAGTTACATGTCTTAAGTTTAAATATTTAGTCCAGTGAGAGCCTATCTTACTTAATGGCAAAAGAGTGTGCCCAGTTTCAGTTTTCTGCAGGTCATCAGCCAGTTCATCCAGCACCGTTTGTTAAATAGGGAATCTTTTCCCCACTGAATGGTTTTAATTGACTTATCAAAGATCAAACACCAGTAAGTAGCTGGACTCATCACTTGGTTCACTATTCTGTTCCATATATCTACTATTTGTTTGGGGGCCAGTACTATGCTGTTTTGATCACTATTGACTTATAGTATAGAATGAGGTCTGGCAGCATGATTTCTCCTGCTTTGTTTTTATTTCTGAGTAATATATTGGTTATTCTTGGTGTTTTCTGATTCCATATAAAATGAAGCAGTATTTTTTCAAGATCTTTAAAATATGACAGTGGAGTTTTAATAGGAACTGCATTAAAATTGTGTATTTCTTTGGGTAATAAGGACACGTTAACAATGTTGATTCTTCCCGGCCATGAGCATGGTATGTTTTTCTATTTGTTAACATCTTCAGCTATTTCTTTTGTTAGAGTCTCATAGTTCTCTTTACAGAGATCTTTCACGTCCTTTGTTAGGTAAACTCACAAATATTTCATCTTCTTTGGCACTACTGTGAATGGAATAGAGACCTTGACTGTTTTTTCAGCTTAACTATTGTTGGTATATATAAATGCTACAGATTTATGAGTGTTGATTTTGTAACCTGAGGTGCTGCTGTATTCCTTGATCACTTCTAAGAGTTTTGTACTAGAATCCCTGGTGTTCTCCAGATATACAGTCATATCATCTGTGAAGAGTGAAAGTTGGATCTCTTCTGACTCTATATAGATAATTTTCCTGCCTAATTGCAATGGTTAAGACTTCCATTACAATGTTAAAAGGCAGTGGAGACAATGGGCAACCTTGCCTTGTTCCTGATCTAAGTGGAATGGTTTCAATTTAACTCCATTCAATACAATATTGGCTGTGGGTTTGCTCTAGATGGCCTCTCTCAGTTTAAGAAATGTCCCTTCTATACCCATTTTCTTTAGTGTTCTGATCATGATATTATGCTGGATATTATCAAAAGCTTTTTCTGCATCAATTGAGAGAATCATATGGTCTTTGTTGTTTAATTTGTTCATGTGATATATTATATTTGTAGATTTATGTATCTTGAACCAGCCTTGAGACCCTGGGATAAAGCATTATTGGTCATGGTGTATAATTTGTTTGATATGTTGCTGGATTCTGTTTGCTAGGATCTCATTGAATATTTTTGCATCAATATTAATCAGTGATATTGGTCTATAATTTTCTTTTCTTGTTGGATCTTTTCCTGTTTGGGGGATCAAAGTGATGTTTGCTTTATAGAATGTGTTGTGTAGTATTTCTTCTTTTTCTGTATTTTAGAGAAGTTTGAGTAATATAGGTACTATTTCTTCTTTGATGGTTTGGTCAAATTCTGATTTGAAGCCATCTGTTCTACTTTGAGATATCACCTAAGTCCAGTAAGATTTCCTCTACTCACTACATCCCAAGACCAGAGAAGTTGGCGTGGATGTGAAGAAAAGGGAATACTTCTACACTGCTGGTGGAAATGCAAACTAATATGTTCCTTTTGGAAACATGTTTGAAGAAACTTTAGGGATCTGAAAATAGACATGCCATTTGATCCTACAATTCCTCTACTAGGTACATATCCAGAAGTCCAAAAATCACTTTATAACAAAGACATTTGCACCAGAATGTTTATTGCAGCCCAATTCATAATTGCTAAGTTATGGAAGAAGCCCAAGTTCCCATTGACGTATGAATGGATTAATAAATTGGGGTATATGTACGCTATTGAATATAATGCAGCCTTAAAGAAAAGTGGAGACTTTTACTCTTTCATGTTTACATTGATTGAGCTAGAACATATTCTTCTTAGCAAAATAACTCAAGAATGGAAGAAAAGGTATCCAATGTATTCAGCCCTACTATGAAACCAATTTATAGATTTTATATGAAAGATATAACCCAGGCTCGGCGCCTGTGGCTCAGCGGGTTAAGGCGCCAGCCATGTACACCTGAGCTCGCAGGTTCAAATCCAGCCCCAGCCCACCAAACAACAATGATGGCTGCAACCAAGAAAAAAAAAAAAATGGCCGGGCGTTGTGGCGGGTGCCTGTAGTCCCAGGTACTTGGGAGGCAGAGGCAGGAGACTCACTTGAACCCAGGAATTGGAGGTTGCTGTGAGCTGTGATGCCACAGCACTCTGTCCAGGGTGACAGCTTGAGGGCTCTGTCTAAAAAAAATTTTCTTCCTAGAAGGAAACCAAGGATACCCACAATGGTTATCTTTGAAGAAGACTAACACTTTCATAACCTCACATAGCTTTAGACTGGAGATATTATTTATTTATTTATTTATTTATTTATTTTGTTGTTGTTGCTGTTTGGCCGGGGCCAAGTTTGAACCCCCCACCCTTGGTATATGGGGCTAGAACCCTACTCACTGAGCCACAGGAGTCGCCCTAGACTGGAGATATTTTAACCTGGGCTTTATTGACAGTTTTAAGTAAGAGTCCATGCCTGAAATTGGATACAATACTATATCCAATGCCCATGTGCATTCTTCGGGAGAGAATATCCTTCCTTTATTTATGCTGGAAGGGCCTACCCCCCACACACACCCTCACCCACCACTCCTAGAAAGATTAAGAACCACTGAGTTGTAGACCCCATCCATATTGGTACTAACTTTTAATATTCACTCACACACTCAGGGAGCCACAAAATAACACTGGACTGGGTACTAGAACAGGCACCCAGTTCCTGCTCTGGAGAAGCAGAGAGTTTATAGCATAATAACCTCATTGTCTGCCCAAGCCTCAGAAATGGCAACAGGGGACAGCTTTCCTCCAACAGGAAGAAGGAAAAGTGGAACTGAAAATTATTTGCATGTTTAAAATTAGCCCTTTTGTGGGAACTGACTGGTATTACTTCGTTTTCAAAATGCCCCCATCTGCTGTCTCACTACACCACCTCTAATCCTGGCACTTACATGCCAGGGAAATTCTGAGACAATACGATGACTACAGCTATCACTAATAAGGAAGTAATAACAAATTTCCTACAGCTCCTGTCCTCTGAGGGGTCACCAGAAAAGCCACTGGAAAGCCAGTCATGCAAGGTGGTGACAAAATTGTTATGGATTTCCCTGGTCTGAGACAATCTGCAGCTTCTCTGGCAAATCCAGTGCCAGCCCTTTCTCTGAAGCATGCCACAACTCACAACTGAGACTGGTTAGCTGTGATCTGAGTTACGTTTCACCCCCAGAGCTGGTGAAAGCCAAAAAGCTGCCTTTTGCTCCCCACAACAGCCTTTGCTCAACGTCTGCCCCCAAACTTAGGCAATTTGTCACCTTTACAATCTGTACATAACCACATCATACTTACACAATTATTTACTCAATGTTTTCCTTTAGATCAATTTTTTATTCAATTTAAACAAATACATTTATCATGACACTACATTTAGCCTCATTCTACCGAAAATCATGGGCTTGATATGTAGCTTACTTTTTTTTTAATCAAGACCCTATAAAATAAATAATTCTTAACATTTGAAAGAAAGAGTTTAGGCATGGTGGTTCACACCTATGATCCTAGCACTCTGGGAGGTCAAGGTGGGTGGACTGCTTGAGCTCAGGAGCTCAAGATCAGCTGGATCAAGAGCAAGACCGCATGTCTAAAAACAGAAAAATTAACCAGGTGTTGTGGTGGGCGCCTGTAGTCCCAGCTACTTGGGAGGCTGAGGCAAGAGAATTGCCTAAGCCCAAGAGTTTGAGGTTGCTGTGAGCTGTGACACCACAGCACTATACCAACGGCGACATAGTAAGACTCTGTCTCAAAAATAAATAAATATGGGCGGTGCCTGTGGCTCAGTGAGTAGGGTGCCGGCCCCATATACCCGAGGGTGGCGAATTCTTAAGGAGAATCGCCTAAGCCCAGGAGTTGGATGTTGCTGTGAGCTGTGTGACGCCATGGCACTCTACCGAGGGCGATGAAGTGAAACTCTCTCTAAAATAAATAAATAAATAAGAAAGAAGACGGGCGCAATAGCTCACACCTATAATTCTATCATTCTGGGAGGCCAGAGTGGGTGGACAGATTGAGTTCATGAGTTCAAGACCAACCTAAGCAAAAGTGAGACCCCCCCCATCTCTACTAAAAATAGAAAAACTGAGGCAAGAGGCTCGCTTGAGCCCAAGAGTTGGAGGTTGCTGTGAGCTATGACGCCTCGGCACTCTACTTGAGGGCAACAACTTGAGACTCTGTCTCAAAAAATAAATAAATAGGGCGGAGTCTGTGGCTCAGTCAGTAAGACACCGGCCCCATCTACCGGCCCCATCTACCGAGGGTGGTGGGTTCGGCCCACCCTGGCCAAACTGCAACAAAAAAATAGCCCGGCGTGTGGTAGGCACGGGTCTCAGCTACTCGGAAGGCTGAGGCAAAAGAATAGCCTAAGCCCAGGAGCTGGAGGTTACTGTGAGCTGTGTGACGCCACAGCACTCTACCGAGGGCAATAAAATAAAAGGCTGTCTCTAACAAAAAAAAATAATAATTAAATAATTAAATAAATAGTAAAAGAAAGAGTTTAGTGCTTGAACAAAGTTTACTTTATGTGCTCCCAGGGTTATTCCATACCATTGTGCAGAAAAGGCTTGATAAATATTTGTTATGTGAACTAATGGGGAGCCCCATTTCTTCTCCCCAAGTAACAGCCGCAGCCATTACCAGCACTGGGGTGTGCTTTAGGTTTTACACAGCAGTTCCTCTTCTATCTCGTCTGATCCTCTCAACCATCCAGTGAAGCAGGAAGTATTAGTCCCATTTTTCAGATAAGGAAATGAAGAGTCACAGAGGTTAAGTGACTTGCCCAAGTTTACACAGCTACTAAGTGGCATGGAGAATGCTTCAGACCCTGGTTTCTCTCCAAAAATGCAGCCTTGGGCGGCACCTGTGGCTCAATGAGTAAGGCGCCGGCCCCATATGCCGAAGGTGGCGGGTTCAAACCCAGCCCAAACTGCAAAACAGAAAAATAGCTGGGTGTTGTGGTGGGCGCCTGTAGTCCCAGCTACTTGGGAGGCTGAGGCAAGAGAATCGCCTAAGCCCAGGAGTTGGAGGTTGCTGTGAGCAGTGTGATGCCACAGCACTCTGCCAAGGGCGATAAAGTGAGACTCTGTCTCTACAAAAAAAAAAAATGCAGTCTTGCCTTATAAAGTCAGGCCCCAAAGAAATGTAAGCAGGAAAGAGGGTACCTGAGTTGTTTGTGTTCCACATGGACGCAGCATTTTAGATGCAAAGAACCCAAATGACTGCCCTGTTAGGGATCAGGCCTCACCAGACTGTCCTTGCCATAAAAGTCTGCTCTACCTCATCCACTAGCTGCACACTGAAAAACCTCTAACTCACACATGACTTCTGCCGGCACAGAACAGTAAGCTGGGGCTGTGGGGACATCAGGCCTGGCTCTGCCACATACTACTTATGAACCCTTGGCAAGCTCTGAACCTCAGTTTTCTCTCAAATAAAATGAGAACATGAAGAACACCAATTTGGACGGTGCCCGTAGCCCAGTGGGTAGGGCGCCGACCACATACACCGAGGCTGCAGGTTTGAACCTGGCCTGGGCCAGTTAAGACAGCAATGACAACTGCAACAACAACAAAAAAAAAGAGGCTCGGCACCTGTGGATCAAGTGGTTAAGGCACCAGCCATATACACCTGAGCTGGTGGGTTGGAATCCGGCCTGGCCCACCAAACAACAATGACACCTGCAACCAAAAAAATAGCCGGGAATTGTGGCGGGCGCCTGTAGTCCCAGCTACTTGGGAGGCTGAGGCAGGAGAATCACTTAAGCCCAAGAGTCTGAGGTTGCTGTAACATGTGACTCCACAACACTCTACCAGGGGTGACAAAGTGAGACTCTATCTCAAAACAAACAAATAAAAGAATAGCAGAAGAGCACCAACTTCTTAGTATTTCTCAAATGGTCAAACAAGATAATGTATTAAAACCCTTAACAGTGCCTACCATGACGTTACCTATTAATTATACTACCATCAGTGACATTATGTTAGAAGGGAAATATACAGAAAACTGCCTCTTGTCCTCAAAATAATCCCCTCCACCAAGAACTGAATGAACTAAGAAGTGATTACTGATGATATTCTGGCTAAACCTAGGCCTACAGTCATTCAGCAGCTCTGCCTCGGCCTCAACCCCAAGCAAAAATTACTTTCAGGAGCTAAATAACCCCTTTGCCGACCAAAATTGTTCATTTGGGAGCCAGGATTCTCTTGGCATAGGAAAGCCTGGGTATTCCATGGTTATCTTTATCCTGGGTCTGAACTTGAAGTCAGCTCAAAGTCAGAGACTAACCATAAACCAAAGCACTCTGTTTTCTTAAACTGCCTGCAAACAAAACATAATCATTTGGTGTTTCTGTTGTTGTTCTGAAGAAAAACAAAAATACAGTATTTAAAGTCACTCATGTAAAAATCTAACAAGTAGTTTAAAGAGGAGTCAAAACATATTTTGTACTCTGGGTAAAGCAGGCAAATAATCAGCTTAAGGATTAGCTATAATAACAGATAATAAACACGAACAGTTATTATTCACCAAAAAACAAGAAAGCAAAGAAAAAGCAAATCCAAAACACTACAAGACCAACAAAATTGCTATTAGTCACCAGCTTTTTTTCATTTCTCACTCTAAAGCAACTCACATCAAACTGATTTCTTGAAGAATCTGTCAGGACTACACATTCTCCAAAGGAGGCAGAGGGAAAACTGCTTTGTCACATTGCCTAAAACATATACATAAACCAAAACTAGCATGCAAAATGCTATGAGAAAGGGTGGAGTCAGACACTGTCCAGCAAAGTCCTCATGTTGGAATCATCTCTGACCGTCCTTCCTGTCTTGGAGGAGAGGAATGAGATGCCAGGTTCAAAAATTGCTTTTCCCGGCCTACTAAGTACTCAGTCTTCCGGCATCTCAGCTTTCCAGCTTCCACACCCGTCCTCATTAATGTCCAAACAGAGCTTTGTCTTTTCAAGATTTGTCCATGTTTTTAACCTACTACAGTTGATTCCAGCTTAAAACAAACACATACATGTAATCCAAACCTCACAAAACTAATCAATCGACAGGGAGATAGTCTGATACGTTTCTAAACAAACTTCAGAAATATCTAAAGTATGATTAGAGGGGGGCACCTGTGGCTCAAAGGAGTAAGGCGCCGGCCCCATATGCCAGAGGTGGCAGGTTCAAACCCAGCCTCAGACAAAAACTGCAAATATATATATATGATGCAACTTTGAAAAACTCAATTTATAGCCACGGTTTTGGAAATTCACAATAATGTAGCACTGTGCCTATGGTTAAAAGTTATATCAAAAGGCTAGGCACAATGGCTCACACCTGTAATCCTAGCCTTCTGGGAGGCCGAGTCAGGTGGATAGCTTGAGCTCATGAGCTCAAGACCAGCCTGAGCAAAAGTGAGACCCTGTCTCTACTAAAAATAGAAAAACTGAGGCAAGAGGATCACTTTACCCCAAGAGTTGAAGGTTGCTGTGAGCTATGACGCCATGGCACTTTACCCAGGGCAACAGCTTGAGACTCTCTCTCAAAAAAAAAAAAAAGTTATGGGCTTGGCGCCTGTGGCTCAACAGGCTAAGGCGCCAGCCACGTACACCTGAGCTGGCAAGTTCGAATCCAGCTCAGGCCCGCCAAACAACAACAGCTGCAAAAAAAAAAAAAAAATGGCCGGGCGTTGTAGTGGGTGCCTGTAGTCCCAGCTACTTGGGAGGCGGAGGCAAGAGACTCGCTTGAGCCCAGGAACTGGAGGTTGCTGTGAGCTGTGATGCCCCAGCACTCTCTCCAGGGTGACAGCTTGAGGCTCTGACTCAAAAAAAAAAAAAAAAGTTATCAAAATGAAAATACAACAACAACAAAAAGCACTATGAAAACAATAGGCACAGACAGGCAGACAACCCAGGTTCTAATCCTGGCTTCTCTCTACCTTGGCAAGTGACCTTGGCCTGTTCACTGTCCTTTCTGGACCTTACTATGTTTGTCTAAGGCTTGAAGGGTCTGAGCTATCTTGAAAGTCTGATTCAACTCAAAAAACACATTGATTCCCTGCAATATCCAATAGCAAAATGAACTGAATGTGGACTTTGAAGATGTTTCTTCAGAGTACCTTTTTTATTTTCTATTTTATGAGGTATCTGAAAATTAGAAATAAAAAGAACTCCTCTTGAGTTTATACAGAAGAACTATAGAGGAAGGAAATATCTGAATGCAGGACAACTATAGATTGGCAATATGCTAGTGAAATACAAGGAGGGATTGGGCAAGAAATAAATTTACCCATGAAACTTTCTGCTGATTCTAAGCACAGCAACAACTATCATGGGTGAAGCAAAAAAATAAATACAGCAAAAAAAAAATTATAAATAAATAAATACAGTAGAACCCCTGTAAGTTGACCACACAAGGGACTGTAACAAACTGGTGAACATGCCAAGGTGGTCGACATTAAGAAACTAGGCCTGATACGTACATGTGGTGCAAACTCCATCTATGAAAATTAAGTCAACCTAGGGAGGTGGTCAGTGTAGGCAGGTGGTCAACTATGGTGGTTCTACTATAATTATGTACCAAATTAAACTAAAATAAATGAAGTTCAAGGGTTTTTTTGTTTTCTTTTGTTTTTGTAGAGACAGAGTCTCACTTTATCGCCCTGGGTAGAGTACCATGGTGTCACACAGCTCACAGCAACCCCCAACTCCTGGGCTTAGGTGATTCTCTTGCCTCAGCCTCCAGAGTAGCTGGGACTACAGGCGCCGGCCACAACGCTCATCTATTTTTCTGTTTTGCAGGTCTGTGGAGGGGGTTTGAACCCGCCGCCACCTTCGGTATATGGGGCTGGCTCCCTACTCAATGAGCCACAGGCGCCGCCCAGCTCAAGGGTTTTTTTAGTATAAACTTTGGTACAAAAGATCTTCAAATATGAGGCTTTTTTTTTTTTTAATTTCAGAGACATGAATTTCCTTACAGGGAAATCACCCATCCACACTGTACCTTAACAATAATCCCATACGGAAATCCCTTAATGTTTACAAAACTATTGGAAACATTGGCCAGTGAAAACTCAAACAATTCCATTCATGGGTAGGGGTATTACACCCATTCTGTGGATGCCCTTAACTGAGGATGGAAGGAGACTAAAAAGCAAGTCCAGCTCTGATACTTGGTGTTGGAGCTGGTCTCCTGATGTGTACAGGACCCTCTCTGCAGGTCAGTCTGCCTTCCTGTCCTCTGGAGAGCCTAATCAAAACCTTCTGAGGAACCTGCACTGGGCGTTAGCACCCACAGTGACCCTCTCTGTGCTGAGGATTGCAAGTCCCCAGGCCTAGCTCCCTTTTCCTCCTGTGTGCTGGACGGCGTGACTGCCCCAGGGTGATGTTTCTGCTCTTGGACAATCCTGTATTTGTGCTTGAGAAGTTTCCCCTGAAACCAGGTTCCATCCCCAGTCAATAACTCACTTCCTTAGATCTAGGGTCTGCGTAAAACAAGCAAGATGTTCATTAGAAAAAATGTACAAGTCATCATCAGGCCACTTTCCGCTGCGGGTTTAAGACCCTCACAGGCTCACGGAAGACTGCGAGGAAGAATGCACTTGCTCATCAGCTCCCAGGGCTCGGGCTGGGCGATTCCCTCTTTCACTTCTCTCCCTCAGTTCCCTATCTGTGAAATCGTAATGCCCCCCCCTCCCAGCTGCCCTGCCTCACCCCCATGGAAATGCCAGGAAGGGAAAAGGTCCGTTACCAAAATGCCAGAAGCACTGCATTATCGCAAAAGTAAAACAAGGAAAAAGGGCGGTGGGAGGGGGACGCCGGCAACCACAAAGCAGGGACTAAACACCCATGAAAGCAAGCACCTTCTCCGGGAAGATGACGGCTGCCTTGGGAAACGCCTGCCAGTGGCCTTTTCCTGGGGCTGGGAGCTTTCCCCAGAAGCAGCGCCCTCGGCCCGGAGGTCCCGCGCCTCGCCCAGCGCCCGGCCCTGCCCTGGAGCCCCCCCGGGGCTGCCGCCTCGCTGCCCTTCGGCCCGGACACCTCGAGCCCCTGCAGGCCGGGTCGCAGGTTGGCCTCGGTTTGGCCAGGCCGCCCCGCTCGGCGTCCCGAGCCCTCCGCAAACACGCCCCCTTCGGCCGCCGCTGGCAGTGAGCCGGGCCCGCGCTGGCCAGATGTGACCAGCTCCGGGAAAAGCTGGGCCAGAGATGGCCTGGAGCCCTCGCAAGGGCTTCCGTGGGGAGGCTAGGGGCACCCCGGGACTCCGGATCCCGCCGCCCTCCCCTGGTACTGGGCAGCCGGGGAAGGGGCTCGTTCCCGGTCGCCCGAGGCCGGTGGGGGTCCACGTAATCCCTCTACGGGAGGGGGCTCCGAGGATTCGGACCCCTCGCCACCTTCCCCGAACCCCCAGGCGGGATACAGCCGGCAGGTGCAAGAGATGCCTGTCGCGCCCCCACGCTCCTACCAACCCCACGCCGGGCCCACCGGGCGGCTTACCTGGCCACGGCGCAACACCAGCAGCAGCAGTGGCAGCGCCCAGAGCAGCCCCGGTGAGCTTGGAGGCAGCCGCGCCTCCCGCGCCGCAGGCTTCATGCCCCGCGCGCCCTGGAACGTGCCCGGAACGCGCGAATCGGGCCCCGCCGTGCGGCGGAGCCCAGGCACCGTGGTCGCCGCCTCCTGCCGCCGCCTCCGCCTCCTCCGCCAGCCCGTCCGCCTCGTCGCCGCTCCGCCCGCCCCGGGCTTCCCCGGGGACATGGCAGCGGCGGTGGCGGCCGCGGCCACACGCCGGAGCCTGGCGCGGCTGCCGCGGGGGGGCCGCGTCCCTGAGCGCGCAGGGGCTTCGCGGGGCGGAGCGAGTGGCGCCCACCCCCGGCGCGCGGCGCCCCGATCCCGGCTCCCGCGGCTGCGGCTGCTCCGGCTGCCTCCTCCGCGCGTCATGCGGCTGGGGCTGCAGGGAGCCGCGGCGAGGGCTCAGCCCCCTCCCTTCTCCCTCCCCCTCTGAATATTCATCGCTTCCTCCCGCCCCGGCCGGCCGGGCGGCGGCACAGCTCCGCGGCCCCTCACCGCCCTCCCGCCGCAGCCCCCGCCCCCACCGAGCCGGCGGCGCGCGGCGGGGAGGGGGCGGCGGCGTGCCCCGCGCGCGCCCTGGCGGCTCCCCTCCGGCGGGCAGAGGAAGCGCCCCCGCCCAGCCCTCCCACATTCCTGGGACTTGGGACCCGGGACACGGCTCCATTGCTCTAGCGCCTCCAGCCCGTACCCCTCAGTACTGGCTGCCCAGCCGCTGACCAGATCCATAGCCCCGGGTTTGGGTCACTAGACGTTGACCGAGACGCCTGCTGAGAGCACAGCCAAGCCTGCTTCTAGGCAGCCACCCGGCCGAGGCGTTGTTAACCTTAGTCCATGGGTGGGCTGGGAGTGCGCGAACCCCGAAATTGTAGGAGACGTGCTGTATGTTGTGCTCACCCCATCCCTGTCCCTGGGGAGACTAGTGATTAGCTGTGGCATGTAGCAAACCGAACTCCGCTAGTAGTACTAGCTGTGTGAGCTCCAGAGAGGGAGTCACCTCTCTGGGCCTGCCTCTCCTCGCGTGTGAAATGAAGATAATACAACTACCTGTGGAGAGAGACTTGGCTGATGATTAGAGGAGGTAAGAAGTCCTAAACACCTGGCCTGACACATGATTGGTCTCGGGATACGTTCGCTTTTCCAGCTGCTTTCATCACGTTAGAGTTCCATGACTTGACAGGAGTTAAAGATGACTGAAGATGTTACTACTGTGCCGGCACACAGAGGAGAGAGCTGAGAACCAGGGAGGGTAAGCACCGGCCCAGGGACAAGTAATGAAAGAAAGGGCCAAATCAGAAAGTGGTAGGAAGGGAGAGGTTAATTCCAACCAGAGGGAGAGGTGACACCTGAGCTGGGCTTTGAAGGATGGGTTGAATTTCACCAGGCTGAGGGGAGAGTGTCTAAGGAAGTGGGAGCAACTAGGCAAAAACTAGGAAGCAGGTTCTTCAGGCTTGGACTTCTGAGAAGCAGGATATAGGAGGATGGGGGGTTAATATCTAGGGTAGACTTCAAAGGCCAGAATAATAAGTCTAGGCTGGATTCTATGTGCAGCAAGATGCAGACCACCAGGCACCCACCCCATGGGCCTCAGGTCACCCATTAGCATGATGGGAACACACCTTCACTTAAGGGATTGAGCACTCCCACCATACAGCACACACAGACAAGACAACCCTGTTGACTTATACATCTTACCATGTTTTGTTTAAATGTTATGTAATTATCATAATTCACAAGGTTTCTGTTCCTCTCCACCCCCTCCCCTTCCTGAGGCAGAGGTACAAGTGCTTTTTTTTTTTTTTTTGAGACAGAGTTTCACTTTGTCACCCTCGATAGAGTGCTGTGGCATCACAGCTCACAGCAACCTCCAGCTCCTGGGTTAGGCAATTCTCTTGCCTCAGCCTCCTGAGTAGCTGGGACTACAGGCGCCCGCCACAACGCCTGGCTATTTTTTTGTTGCAGTTTGGCTGGTGCCGAGTTCGAACCCACCACCCTTGGTATATGGGGCCGGCACCCGAGACACAAGTGCTTTAAAAGGTGTTCCTATACCACGATACCCAGAGGGAAGGAAAGCCTGACTCAAGATGCCACAAGGTCTGCTGGCTGCCTCAGATATTCACAGATGCTACAGACCCAGATTCATGGCTTGGGTCAGCAAACAGCTCTGTGAAATCCTGCATGCACTTTAGTTTTCTCCTGGGTAAAATGTATGCCCATGCTTAAGTGTTGGTTAGGACCAGATTTCCCCACTGCATGGTGATAAAACTGAATAAACAGCCTTTTCAGTAAAGGGAGTTAATGCCTCAGTAATAAACTACCTCTTCAGTCATAAACAGATCACACTGGATTAATGACCTTTGTGAGAAATGAAATTAATCCTGAGTAGGTATGATGTAAACTCCCCAAGGGCAGGGACTGAGCCCTCCTCCCCCTGGTGGCCCTGCCACCTCTCGCTCATGCCTTGCACACAGCAATACCAGAACATCTGCTTAGCTGCAGGATTGCATAAATACATCAGGAGGCACCATGATGTGAAAGTTCATTTTTCCTTGAAGATAAATTAGGACTAGATCATTTCCTTTGCAAAAAGATATAAGACTAAATTCCAGTTTATAGCCTTTCCCTCAGATGTCACTGCCCAAGAACTTCCCAAGTGCCCAGACATTGAGTTGGGCACACTTCTCCCCCATCACTTTGCTTGACCTTACGTTTTTTGTTTTGTTTTGTTTTTTGCATCATAGCTCACAGCAACCTCAAACTCTTGGGCTTAAGCGATTCTCTTGCCTCAGCCTCCCAAGTAGCTGGGACTACAGGCGCCCACCACAACACCCAGCTATTTTTCTGTTGCAGTTGTTATTGTTGCTTACCTGGGTTCGAACTTGCAGCCTTGGCGTATGTGGCCGGCACTGTAACCACTGTGCTATGGGCGCTGAGCCTGCTTGACCTTATTTAACCAATTTGGTAACTGCCTATATAATCATCTTCCCTCCTGGACTCAAAGTAAGGCCCTCGAAGACAGGACCTGCATCTTAGTTATTGTATCACCAGGATATATGTATAACAGTCATTCAGGTGATATTTATTTACTTAAATTAAAGGCATTCCTCTGAATAGTAGACTAAGGTATTAAATACATGCCTGTTCTCTCTCACATACACATACACACATATACACAACAAATTCCACTTGCAAACAGCTTTTCAGGAATAAATCTACTATGCAAAGTTCAGAACACATTGCCTTAAGAATATATAGTATTAGAAATTTTCTTTTCTTTTTTTTTTTTGTCGAGACAGAGTTCCACCCTATGCCCCCAGCAGAGTGCAATTGTGTTGTAGCTCACTACAACCTCAGACTCAGGGTGTGGGCATCCTGCTATCTCAGCCTCCAAGGCTGAAGCCTCTGGGATTATAGGCGCTCATACAGGGCCAGGCTCAGTTGTTCCATTTTTTTCATGAGTCAGGGTCTCTGTCTCACTCAGGCAAGCCTCAAACTCCTGAGCTCAAGCAGTCCTCCTGCCTTAGCCTCCCACAGTGCTGGGATTACAGGCATGAGCCACCACGCCTGGCAGTATTTGACCTTTTAATCATGTCCCCTTCAAGTAAAGGCTAAAGCTTTACTGAATATAGGGCCAGATGTATAGAGGACAAAAGGGCCAAACCAAGAAATTAGAGGGGAAGGATTCTGGATGCATTCCAAAATTGCCTGGTAGAAGTCACCGTTGGCTTGTTATAATATAGATCTATGGGTTGGCAATTCCTCACACCGAACTTTCCATCCTTCTATTATATAGATTCCAATGTTTTCCCTTTGCCTGTATAGGGTGACGCCTAGCAATCTGTATTTTTAATGGTTAGAAAATATTGTTTATATGGGCGGCGTCTCTGGCTCAGTGAGTAGGGCGCCGGCCCCATTTACTGATGGTGGCGGGTTCAAACCCGGCCCTAGCCAAACTGTAACAAAAAAATAGCTGGGCTCTGTGGCAGGTGCCTGTAGTTCCAGCTACTAGGGAGGCTGAGGCAGGAGAATCGCCTACGCCCAGGAGTTGGAGGTTGCTGTGAGCTATGATGCCACAGCACTCTACCGAGGGCGACAAAATAAGACTCTGTCTCTAAAAAAGAAAATATTGTTGGGCAGCGCCTGTGGCTCAGTGAGTAGGATGCGGCCACAATTTACTGACAGTGGAGGGTTCAAACCAGCCCTGGCCAAACTGCAACAAAAAAATAGCCAGACGTTCTGGTGGATGCCTGTGGTCCCACCTACTCAGGAGGCTGAGGCAGGAGAATTGCTTAGACCCAGGAGTTGGAGGTTGCTGTGAGCTGTGACACCACAGCACTCTACTGAAAGTGATAAAGTAAGACTCTGTCTCTACAAAAAAAAAAAAAAAGAAAGAAAGAAAATGTTGTTTATGCACTGGACATGGTGGTACACTCTTATAGTCCCAGCTACTTGAGAGACTGAGATGGAAGGCTAGACCCTCAAGGCTATAGTGCGCTAGAATTACAACTGTGAGTCACTGCACTCCAGACTAGGCAACAATTTTTAGTCTGTCTCTAAAAATAAACAAACAAAGTCAGTGGCAGTGGCTTACGCCTATAATCCCAGCATTCTGGGAGGCCAAGGCAGGTGGATCACTTGAGCTGAAAAGTTCAAGACCAGCCTGAGCAAGAGTGAGACCCTCATCTCTACTAAAAATGAAAAACTGAGGCAAGAGGATTGCTTGAGCCCAAGAGTTGAAGTTGCTGTGAACTATGATGCCATAGCACTCTACCCAGGGCAACAAAGTGAGACTCTGTCTCTAAATAAATAAATATAAATACATGAATACATAAATAAAATGTAAGAAAAAAAGCCCACTGTTGGCTCAGCGCCTGTGGCTCAAGCGGCTAAGGCACCAGCCACATACACTTGAGCTGGTGGGTTCAAATCCAGCAAGGGGCCACCAAACAAAAATGTTGGTTGCAACCAAAAAAAAAAAAAAAAGAAAGAAAGAAAAGAAAAAGGGTGTTGTGGCAGGCGCCTGTAATCCCAGCTACTTGAGAGGCAGAGGCAGGAGACTCTTTTGAGCCCAGGAGTTGGAGGTTGTATGAGGTGTGATGCCACCACACTGACCCCAGGGTGACACCTTGAAGCTCTGTCTAAAAAAAAAAAAAAAAAAAAGCCCACTGTTATGTTCTAATAGCAATAAAGACCATTTATCAGGTCCCTATTAGGTGCCAGCGCTAACCTAGGGTTTTTTGAGACAGAGTCTCAAGCTGTCACCCTGGGTAGAGTGCTGTGGCTTCATAGCTCACAGCAACCTCCAACTCCTGGGCTTAAACGATTCTCTTGCCTCAGCCTCCCAAGTAGCTGGGACTACAGGCACCCACCACAACGCCCAGCTATTTTTTGGTTGTAGTTGTCGTTGTTGTTTGGCAGGCCTAAGCTAGATTGAACCCCCCAGCTCCAGGGTATATGGCTGGCACCCTAGCCACTTGAGCTATAGGCGTGAAGCCTAATCTAGGTATTTTACATCAATTATTTCTACTCCTTACAACAACTATATATAATAATTACTATTAATATTTTACAAACAATCAACTGAATCTCAGAGAGGCTGAGTTTTCAGAGTAGCAAAACCAGGATCTGAAACCATATCTTTTGGCTCGGCACCTGTGGCTCAACGGGCTAAGGTGCCAGCCACGTACACCTGAGCTAGCGGGTTTGAATCCTGCCCGGCCCGCCAAACAGCAACGATGGCTGCAACCAAAAAATGGCCAGGCATTGTGGCAGGCGCCTGTAGTCCCAGCTATTTGGGAGGCAGAGGCAAGAGACTCGCTTAAGACCAGGAATTGGAGGTTGCTGTGAGCTGTGTTGCCACAGCACTCCATCCAGGGTGACAGCTTGAGGCTCTGTCTCAAAAAAAAGAAAAGAAACCCTATCTTTCTTGCCACCGTGTTATAGTACCCCTGCCCTCGATATCTATAAACAAGTGACTACAAAATGCTCTATGTGTGGGATATTATTATTTCTTTTAGTATTACTTTCTTGGGCCTCAGTTTCCTCAAATTTAGAATGGGAAGGGGCAGAATACTCTACCCCACAAGAACAGGGAATAGGTGAGGCAACCACTTTTAATGGCAAGTCCACCAACCCACCAGGAGGCAGGCAGGCTGAGCATCAGCCTAGAACCAGGTCACCAGCCCCACGGGGGAGCCCATTCAGCTTGGCAACCCTTGGTTTATTTTAAAAGCCACCATGAGCAAACCATTCTCCAAAGCCCTCCTAAGCGGAATGGAATGTTTCTTGGGAGTCTGATTAGCTAATGTTGCAGGCATGGCTGCCCTGAGACCTTCCTGCCTCTCAGTCAATTGAATCAGAATGGAAAGGAAGACTTTTAGAAAGTTCTTTTAAAAAAAAAAAAAAAAAGTAGCACTTCATCTTTTTAATAGTAACAGGATGTTTCCCGTGGACTAATAACTGGGCTGTGGTTAGAATTCCATGTTTGTCTGCCCGACCTCAATTCCTCCCTAAACAGTGCTAAACAGTGCCTTAATCACCTGCCCATGCACAGAGCCGGGGAGTGCCTTGGCAATCCTTTTCTTGTTTCTGACTTCAAGCATTTGCATCATTATGCATTTTCCCAATTCTTCTCTGCTGTGTGTTTTTATGTGTGTGTGCCTTGAGACAAAATTTGACTTTCAAAAAGAAAGTTGCATGTGAATGATTTTCTTTGAGACAGAACCTCAAGCTGTCACCCTGGATAGAGTGCAGCTGTTGTTTGGCAGGCCTGGGCTGGATTCGAACCCACCAGCTCAGGTGTACATGGCTGGCGCCTTAGCCCGTTGAGCCACAGGCACCAAGCCATGTGAATGATTTTCAACAAGAAAAAAAGTCTACCCAGAAGCAGTAGATCATGCCTATAATCCTAGCAACTGGGGAGCTAAGGTGGGAGCATTACTTAAGGCCAGAAGTTCAAGACCAGCCAGAACAACAAAGCAAGACCCAGTCTTTAAAAATAAAATAAGAAAGGGTGGCACCTGTGGCTCAGTCAGTAAGGCGCCGGCCCCATATACCGAGGGTGGCGTGTTCAAACCCAGCCCCGTCAAACTGTGGTCCCAGCTACTCGAGAGGCTGAGGCAAGAGAATTGCCTTATCCCAGGACTTGGAGGTTGCTGTAAGCTGTGTGACGCCATGGCACTCTACCAAGGGCGATAAAGTGAGACTCTGTCTCTAAAAATAAAAAAAAAAAAGAAAGAAAGAAAAAATTTGCTGGGCAAGCTGGATGCACCTATACTCCCAGCCACTCAGGAGGCTAAGGCAGGGGGATCACTTGAGCTCAGTTCAAAACTACAGTAAGCTATGATGATTACACTGCACTCCAGCATGGGCAACAAATTGAGGCCTTGTATCTTAAAAAAAAAAAAAGGCCTCTACAAGGGTCCCCACCCTTTCTCCATGGCAGATACTCACAGTGACGCTTCCCTGTGCTTGTAGCCCACCTACAAAACTCTAAGGACATGAGTCAAGTTCCCACTGACGTTCATGTTCTGGCAAGACAGACCCAGGATGCAGGGTCTTAGGGTACCTAGAAACAGAGAGTGTGTGACAAGCAGACTCAGAGCATAGAGGACAAGGAGCTTTTGTCCAGGGCTTGAGAGCAACTTCTGCACAAAGCCCAGAAGTGGCAGGCAGGGGGCAGGAAGCATTCAAGCCTGCAGCAGAAATATCACCTCAAACAAAGCAAGGCCTGAGAGGTGTAAGGACAAGAGCAGAGCTAGAGAGCTTGAGGCCCAGAGGTTCAGGGCTTATCAGCAACTGGGTGCTCCAGGGTTGTTAAAAGGAAATTATTTTTCTCCAGCTTTGAAAAGAGGGGTTCTTTTTATTTCTTTTCAGGTTGAAAAAAATAATTTTTTTTTTTTTTTGAGACAGAGCCTCAAGCTGTCACCCTGGACAGAATGCCGTGGCATCACAACTCACAGCAACCTCTAATTCCTGGGCTCAAGTAAGTCTCCTGCCTCTGCTTCCCAAGCAACCTCCAATTCCTGGGCTCAAGCAAGTCTCTTGCCTCTGCCTCCCATTTTTTGGTTGACGGGGCATTGTGGCAGGCACCTATAGTCCCAGCTATTTGAGAGGCTGAAACAAGAGAATGGGTTAAGCCCAAGAGTTCGAGGTTGCTCTGAGCCGTGACGTGACGCCATGGGACTCTGCCAAGGGCAACATAGTGAGACTCTGTCTAAAAAAAAAAAGAATGACATGACAGGCCTGGCACAGTGGCTCACACCTATAATCCCAGCACTCTGGGAGGCTGAAGCAGGTGGATTGTTTGAGGTCATGCTTGAGCGAAACCCTGTCTCTAAAAATAGCTGGGCATTTTGCCAGCACCTGTAGTCCCAGCTACATGGGAGGCTGAGGCAAGAGGATTGCTTAAGCAGTTTGAGTTTGAGGTTGCTGTGAGCTATGATACCACAGCACTCTACTGAGGGTGACAAAGTGAAACTCTGTCTCAAAAGAAAAAAAAAAGAATGACATGACAATTTATTGGCCTCAAACAGTTATTGTGAAAATAAAAGGAAATGACACATGTGAACGCTTGGCACATATTCCCGGAGACCCAAAGACACAAGAATTGATGGCTGGAAAGGAAAAGAGATTAGAAGTCAAAGCCCTGAGACTGCATTAAGCCAGTGTCAGAGCACAGACAAGTTACTTTTCTTGGGCTTACTTTCTTCTCTTGTAAAATGAGGGTTAGACTGGATTACCAGTCAGGATGGGCTGGGTTATGCTAGAGCAACACACAGACCCCAGATCTCAATGACTTAAGACAACAAGGTTATATGTCTTGTTGTACGTGTCTATCACAGGCCCCCAGAGGACTGTGCCCCACACCCTCCTCACTCTAGAACCTGTCTGCTAGAGCATTGGTAGTTGCTATGTCAAAGAGAAAGAAACCTTGGGAGGATCTTGAACCAGCAATTAACTGCCTTGTCCTGGGCATGGCACTTCTCTGTTTTGCATACAGTTTATTAGCTAGAACTAGTCACATGGCCCATACCCACACAACACTAGGAAGCACAATCCTACCTTGTACCAGAAATATCTGGTGACAAGCACTAATGACCACCACAATCAGACAGCCTCTAAAATGGCTACTTTTTTTTTTTTTTTTTGAGACAGAATCTTACTATGTTGCCCTTGGTAGCATGCCATGGTGTCACAGCTGACAGCAACCTCAAACTCTTGGGTTTAAGCGAGTCTCTTGCCTCAGCCTCCTAAGTAGCTGAGACTATAGGTGCCCACCACAATGCCCAGCTATTTTTTGGTTGCAGTCGTCATCTTTGTTTGTCAGACCCAGGCTGGATTTGAACCCTCCAGCTCAGGTGTATGTGGCTGGTGCCTTAGCCATTTGAGCCACAGGCACTGAGCCACTTTTTTTCGGTTTTTGTTTTTTTTTTTTTTTTTTTGGTAAAGACAGAGTCTCACTCTATTGCCCTCAGTAGAGTGCTGTGGTGTCACACAGCTCACAGCAACCTCCAACTCCTGGGCTTAGGCGATTCTCTTGCCTCAGCCTCCCGAATAGCTGGGACTACAGACACCCACCACAATACCCAATACATTGCATTTTGGCCAGGGCTGGGTTCAAACCTGCCACCCTTGGTATACGGGGCCAGTGCCCTGCCCAATGAGCCACAGGCGCCGCCCCACCTGGCTATTTTTTGTTGCCATTGTCATTGTTGTTTAGCTGGCCAGGGCTGGTTTCAAACCTGACAGCCTCAGTGCCTGTGGCTGGCACCTTAACTACTGTACTACAGGCGTGGAGCCACTATTTATTTTTTAAGATAGAGTCTCAAGTTGTCACCCTGGATAGAGTGCTGGGGCATCATAGCTCACAGCAACCTCCAACTCTTAGGCTCAAGCAATCCTCTTGCCTCAGTCTTTCTATTGTGGTGACATAGCACAGGACCATGGGAGGACCACATGGCTGAGTTATTCCCCGGGGCCCGCTGGCCAAGCCTTCAAGGGCTCAGGCTCCCTCCCTTCCCAGACACCTGGTTCCTGAACTGCTACAAAGACCCCAGGGCTGCCTGAATGGGGAAGAGCCCAGCACCTCTCTTCAGGTTCCCACCTCCTACTATGAGCTCCAAGTTGCTGAGCCTACTCCCTGCTTTCTATTTTTAGTAGAGATGGGGTCTCACTCTTGTTCAGGCTGGTCTTGAACTTGTGAGCTCAAGCAATCCACCCGCCTCAGCCTCCCAGAGTTTTAGGATTACAGGTGTGAACCATGGTGCCCAGCTTCTAAAATCGCTATTAAAAATGTGGTCCACAGACTCGTGGCACAGGCATACCCTGGGAGCTTGTTGGAAATGCAGAATTTCTGCCCCTCCCCTTGACCTGCTGAATCAGAATCTACATTTTTTTTTTTTTTTTTTGGTTTTTGGCCAGGGCTGGGTTTGAACCTGCCACCTCTGGCATATGGGGCTGGCGCCCTACTCCTTTGAGCCACAGGCGCCACCCCAGAATCTATATTTTAACAGATTCCTATGACTGCTAAAGTTTGACTCAGAATTAGAATTCTAAAGTTGACGCAGAATTAGAATTGGGGGGGTAGGGCTCAGGAATCTGCCCTAAGATGCACACAGGTAATTCACATGCCATTAGCTTCTTCCACCCACACTTTGAGAAAATATCCTCAAGTTTTTCCTGGACTTTTTTTTTTCTATGAAACAAAAAGAATTTTAAAAGCCTGGGTGTCTCTAGCACTCTGGGAGGCCAAAGTGAGTGGTTTGCTTGAGCTCAGGGGTTCAAGATCAGCCTGAGCCAGAGAGAGACGTTGTCTCTAAAAACAGCCCAGCGTTGTGGCGGGCACCTGTAGTCCCAGCTATCGAGAGGCTGAGGCAAGAGAATTGCTTGAGACCAGGAGTTTGAAGTTGCTGTGAGCTATGACACTACAGCACTCTACCAAGGGCAACATAGTGAGACTCTGTCTCAAAAAAGAAAGCCTGGATGACCATGTATAAGCAGAATCCTTAGAGAGTTTCCATTTACCTACTTGGAAGTTACAATTAGAAGTTACACGGAGACCCGAAGCGGACAAAAACCTTTACTGAGAGCTAGTTATGTACCTGGCTCTGTGAAAGCTGCTGTGCATACTTTATCTTGTTTAACCCTTACCACAACCCTCTACCACAAGCACTAGCATGATCCCTGTTTCATGACTGAGGAAGTTAAAGCACATAGTTTCAGTAATTTGCTCAAAGAAACACAGGAGGCCAAGCCAGCATGGACACACAGATCTGCAGGAAGCCCTAGCTTGTGTTAACCACCACATGAGCTGCTGCCCAGAACAGGCTTCCGGAGCCTAAGGAAGACCTTCTGCAGAATTTCATCCCCACCCTGAGAAGTCTCCTTGGTCCTTTAACTTTCAACCTCACAGCTCACAGCAACCTCCAATTCCTGGGCTAAAGCGAGTCTCTTGCCTCTGTCTCCACAGTAGCTGGGACTACAGGCACCTGCCACAATGCCCGGCCATTTTTTGGTTGTAGCCATCATTGTTGTTTGGTGGGTCTGGGCTGGATTCGAACCCGCCAGCGCAGGTGTACATGGCTGGTGCCTTAACCCATTGAGCCACAGATGCTGAGCCTTTGATTAGCTTCTTATTGGAGGATCTATCCAACACTGCAAAAGGAGTGTTATAATCTCCAACTACTATGGAGCTGGAGGAGATCAAGTTGCTCATGTCTGTTAGAATTTCTCTTATCATTGAGGCACATTCTGGCTAGGTGCATAAATATTAATATTTGAAATCTCATCATATTGAGTATTTCCATGAACAAATATGAAGTGTTCATCTTCATCCTTCCTTTCTTTTATTGGTTTAAAGCCTATCGCATCTGTGAATAAAATTACAACACCTGCTTTTTTCTGCTTTCCATTTGCCTGGATTATGTTATATAGATGACCATCCCTTCACCCGAGTCTATATTTATCTTTTAAGGTAAGATGAGATTCTTGTATGTAGCAGATATCTGGCCTGAGTTTTTGTATCCAGTCAGCCAACTTGTGGCTCTTTGGAGGACAATTTAAGCCATTCACATTAATTGAGAATATTGATAAGCCTGGTAGAATTTTGGGTATTGAGTTTTTCAAAAGTCCAGTGGACATTTTTAATCCTTTTGCCACTATGGAAGTTGGAATTTGATCAAAAGTTTCTGAGTGAATTTACTTTTGTGGTGGAAGACTGCGCTGGTCATTATGGAGAATATATCTGAGAATATCCTGGAGAGCTGGTTTAGTCATGGCAAATTTCTTCAACATGTGAATGTCCTTAAAGTATTTAATTTCTCCATCATAAACAAAACTTGGTTTAGCCAGATACAGGATCCTGGGCTGAAAGTTATTTTGTTTTAGGAGATTAAAAGCTGATGATCACCCTCTTCTAGCTTGAAAGGTTTCAAAAGAGAGATCTGCAGTCATTCTAATATTCTTCCCCTTGTAGGTTATGGTTTTCTTACATCTGGCTGCTTTCAGAATTTTCTCCTTCATACTAACTTTTGTGAAGTTAATTATGATGTGCCTGGGGGATGTCTTATTTGGGTTGAGTTGTGCTGGGGTTCTGAAACTGTCTGCTATCTGAATTTCAGAATCTCTTGGCATGTCTGGAAAGTTTCTCTTTCATAATCTTCACAAACCTCTGTGCCTTGTGAAGCCACGTTGTCACTTTCAGGGATGCCTATAAGATGGATACTGGTTTTCTTCAAATTATCCCAGAGTTCTCTGAGAGAATGATCTATTTTTTTTCTCTCCATTTCTCTTCCTCTTTGAGAGTTTGGGAGCATTTGAAAGCTTTGTCTTCGATGTCAGAAATCCTTTCTTCTGCTTGTTCCATTCTGTTACTAAGGGAGTCTACTGTATTTCTCAGATCTTTGAGGGCTGCAAATTCTTGTCTCAATGTGTCAAAATCTTTGATTTTGTTTTTGAATTCATTCAATTCTTGAGACAACTTTTGAAATGCTCCTTGAATTTCCAATTGCAATTTTACCTCTATTCTATTGATTTTATTTGCAGTCCAAATTCTGAATTCAGTTTCTGATATCTCAGCCATCTGTTTATGAATGGGATCTTCAGTTGTTTCCGCCAAATTGTTCCTTGGGGGGGGTTGATCTATTTTGGTTATTTGTGTTACCACAGTTTTTCTGCTGATTCTGCCCGATGATTATTTTACACCACTTGGCTAGATGAGCAGATAAGGAGAAGCTGGGTTGTAGGCTCCAGGAGTAGTAAATGGCCAGTCCTTTGCCCAGAAGCTGGGAGTGAAGTCTGTACCTTTTCCTCTAGAGCTTTGCCAAGGACCCATACAGTGCTATGACCTGAGAAACTGAGGGCCCTCTTGGTGTGGTGGGACTAAGTGGCTCTGTCTTATTTTCAGCTGGTCTATCTTGCCATAGTGAATCACTTACTCTGGGTTGAAGTACCAGCTGTGGAGAAATACCAGCCATTGAGTGTCCCCACCCCCTACAGGCCACAGTTGGAGAAGGAAAATCAAACCTTCTCTCAACCACATACCCATGGTACCTCTTTGGATAGTTCTTTGTGAGTGGGCAAGTTCAAGAGGTCCAAATCAACTGTCCAAGTCTGCACCAATCTCAAGTGTGAGACTTCAAAAAGTCTCCAGTAACTAGATAGCAGGGGTCTGCTGGCAGCTCAAGTATGACTTGCTCCGGTGCTCTGTGAGGTCAGAAGGACCCACTCAGCAAACAAATTAGTCTGGGAAGGTTGATGCCTCCTTCCCCATCTTGCACCTCTGTCACAACCAGTCACTGGTAAGCTTGCAGGGCTGTGATCCAGTTCCCCTCAGTAAGCAGATGCTCCAGGGGTTTGTGCCTGCTTGAGTCACAGGGAGATCTATGTCTACTTAGCCAGGCCACCACTCTCTGACACTATCCAGCATGGGGAGATGAGGCCTGCCATCCTCTGGGACTTAATGGGGGCTGTGGTGATTCACTCAGTTCCAGCCCTGCCCCTTTATTGATGTTGGTGACAGAACAATGTCACAGAATTTGTTCCTGGCTATATTCTCCTGGTGACTGGATGCTGTTTGAACAACTCAGCCCAGTCTGCACTGCTGACCAGTCTCGGCTGCCGTTTGTGTTGTGGCGAATGGTCAGAAATCAGCATCCAACTGTCGGTTCCAGCCTCTGGCGGCTTGTATTTGTCTCAGCTATGTTCCCCAGAGAACCGGGTGCATCTAAGGCTAAGCAAAGCAGTCCTCTGGGTCAGCCCCGACCTGGGAGTCTGCTGCCTCTGCACATGGGTATTCTAGTCCCCAAGCTCTGCCCAGGCCGGTACTGCTTCGGGCATAACCTTTACTCCCAGGGCCTGCATTTTCCATCCCAGATCTGTTCCACCAGTTGCTGCTACCAGAGAAGATGCCTGCCTTCCTCTGGTTGCCCAGAGAGACTTGGGAGTGTCCTTTCAAAGTATCCCCAGGGGTGTTAGCCCTATTGTTCCTGCTGCTGCAACTGTTGCTCTGTGCCTCGGGGCACTGCCACTTCTGTATAGTACCCTCTTGTTTCACCATCCTCTCCTTTCTCCCATGCTGGAGAATCAGCACAGATCAGCAATAGCACATGCCCCATCTATACCCCTTGAGAAAATGCCCAAGAATCTGGACTACATGGGGGACAGGCTTTCAGACCTCA
The DNA here is from genome assembly GCA_963573935.1 of Arctocebus calabarensis. Lineage (NCBI taxonomy): Eukaryota > Metazoa > Chordata > Mammalia > Primates > Lorisidae > Arctocebus > Arctocebus calabarensis. Next base: position 19,981 of record CAUYON010110550.1, on the reverse strand, counting down.
GGGTGAAAGGAGTACTGGGAGTTTAAAATTGCAGGTAGAGAATATATACAGTTTTATAGTTTTATGCCTGGCAGGAAAGTGCCATGGCACCCCAGTAGGGGAAGGAGGTCTGGTTTTTAGAGGGTCTCTCCCATGGGATAGAATGGGAAGATATTTGAACTCTGCTCACTTGTTTGTATGCAGTGTACTGCGAGACGTTCTTATGGGGGAGGGGACTTCTGTCTGCTTGGAGATGGATTTTGTACCTTTTGTTTGTATCTTTGGGGTCGCAGCTCACCTCAGCAGGGTTGATGTGCATTCGTCAACCTTCTCTCTTGGCTCACATCCAAACTATTGGCTTTCTTGCTAAACTTCTGTCCTTTAACTCTCCTTCTGGATGGGAGCCTCTGTGGAAAGCAGGCTCCAGTTGGCCATCTTGCCTCCACCCTCGGTTATGGTTTTCTTACATCTGGCTGCTTTCAGAATTTTCTCCTTCATGTTAACTTTAGTGAAGTTAATTATGATGTGCCTGGGGGATGTCTTATTTGGATTGAGTGGTGCTGAAGTTCTGAAACTATCTGGTATTTGAATTTCAGAATCTCTTGGCATGTCTGGAAAGTTCTCTTTCATAATCTCATGAAGAGCCTCTGTGCTTCATCTGTAATATTCTTGTTGCATTTTTGTCTATTTCTATTTCTGGCTATTCTAGCCACAATTTCTTGCCTGAAACACTACTGTGGTCTCTCCACTCCTTGATTCCAGTCTTTTGCATTTCACATTTGCTATAAACAGTCAATGTTTGAAACCCATATGTGATCATGTCACTTTCATGACTCTATCAGACTACTGCATAAAGTCCAGTTTGGGTCATACAACACTTCATGATCTGGCTCTTACCTCCTTTTTACCTTACTCCCACTTAGCAAAATACGCTTACATGACAAAGTTATTAAATGTCTTATGGTTTCCTGGAATTGCCTCTTCCTATATTGTTACATTTTGAAAATTCTCTCCTTTTGTTACCATTCCCAGGAAAAGAGTCATAACATCTAACAAGCATCAAGGTATACTTTAATTATGTAATGCAGCACATATATGGCAATTATTTGTTTATGGCCTATTGATTCCACTAGAGCAGAGTTTCTAACATGGGGTCCCTATGCGGACTTCAGGAGTAAGCATCACGTGGAACTATCCATTAATTCTCTAACATTGATCATACAACTTTGTATGAAAATTATACTTGCATTGTCCTGCGAGGAAGTTTAATCTGATCCTCCATGACCCAGAATGGATAAGAACAAAGAGATTCTTGAGAGAAGAGATAAGTTTTGTTCATCATTTCTTCTTTTATTTATTTATTTTTCTTTTTTTTTATTAAATCATAGCTGTGTACATTAATGCAATCATGGGGTGCAATGTCCTGGTTTTATATACAATTTGAAATATTTTTATCTAACTGGTTAACATGGCCTTCATGACATTTTCTTAGTTATTGTGTTAAGACATTTATATTCTACATTTAGTAAATTTCACATGTACCCTTGTAAGATGCACTGTAGGTGTGGTCCCACCAATTACCCTTCCTCCACCCATCTTCTCCCCCCTTATTTATTTTTTGTGACAGAGCTTCACTATGTCACCCTCGGTAGAGTGCATCACAGCTCACAGCAACCTCAAAATCTTGGGCTTAAGCAATTCTCTTGCCTCAGTCTCCCTAATAGCTGGGAGTACAGGTGCCCACCTTAAAACCTGGCTCTTTTTTATTGCAGTTGTCATTTTTGTTTAGCAGGCTGGGGCCTGGCTTGAACTCACCACCTTTGGTGTACATGGCCAGTGCCCTAGTCACTAAGCTACAGGTGCTGAGCCATCTTTTCCTTTTTTTAAAGAGGCTAGTCTCAGACTCCTGGGTTCAACTGATCCTCTTGCCTTAAATAACTTTGACTACACATATGTGACACTGTGCTAGGCCCTCTTTAACCTCTGTATCTCATGCCTATTGTATATTTCATAGAACAGAGTTAAAGCAACTGTACACAACTGCTTATTTATTTACACTAGTAAATATACACAAAGAAATATATGGAAGCAACTGATACATTATTTGTATATTATTTAGTCAAGTTTCCTTAGGACCTCCACCAAGCAACATATTTGTTACCCTGTAAATTCCCTAAAAATATTAAATTTCCTTGAAAAGATTCTAGAATTTCTCTAGAACTATAGTGAATAGAGCTGGTGGCAGTTGGCACCCTTGTCCTGTTCTACTTCTTAGCGGAAATGCTTTCAACATTTTTCCATTCAGTATGATGTTGGCTATGGGTTTATTACATATGACTCTTACTATTTTGAGGCATTCCATTTATGCCTAGCTTATTTTTTTGTGCCTGGTTTGTTGAGTGTTTTTATCAAAAGGCATTATATCTTATCAAATGTTTTTTCCACATTTTTTGAGATAACCATATGGCTTTTGTTTTTAATTCTGTTTATGTGGTGAATCATATTTATTGTTTGAGTATGTTGAAACCCACTTGATCAGGATGAATTATTGTTTGACATGCTGTTGGATTCTGCTTGCTAATTTTTTTTTTTTTTTTGAGGATTTTTGAATCTGTGTTCATTAGGATTATTGGTCTGTATATTTCTTTTTTTGTTGTGTTCTTTCCTGGTTTTGATATCAGGGTGATACTGGCTTTGTAGAATAAGGTAAGAAGAATTACATTTTTCTTCTTGTTATGGAATATTTTCAGTAGGATAGGTGCCAGTTCTTTGCAGGCCTTGTGTAATTTGGCTGTGAATGCTTCTGGTCTTGGTATTTTTGTTCCTGGCTTACTTTTTTATTACTCTTTCAATATTGCTACTCATTATTGGTCTATTCAGGGTATCTATTTCTTCCTGAATCAAGTAACAAGATTGTGTATTTTAAAACTATCCAGATCCTCTATATTCCTTGTCTAGTTTGTCTGTGTAGTGGTTTTCATAGCAGTGTTAGATGATATTTTACTTTTCTGTGGTATGAGTTGTAATATCTCCTTCTCATTTCTACTTGAGCTTATTCACATCCTTTCTTTCCTATTCCGATTAAAGCAGGCAATTATCTATCAATTTTGTATATCATTATGAAAGATCAACTTTTCACTTAATGGATCATTTCTATTGTTACTTTGGGTCAATTTTGTTTGGTTCTTCTCTAATCTTTTTTATTTCTTTTCTTCTTCTGGCTTTGAGTTTAGTTTGTTCTTCATTATCTGTCAGTTTTATATTGGCATTTAGTGCTATGTAATTCCCTTTAGAAATGCTTTCTCTGTATCTCAAACATTTTAGTAACCTGTTGTCATTCACTTAAAAAAATTATTTCATTATTGATTTAATTATTAACCCAAGGTTTTTTTTCCAGCAGCCAAGCTCTTTAATATCCATGTATTGGTGTAGTTTTGAGTGTTTCTGTTGAAATTGATCTCTAGTTTTATTACACTGTGTTCTAAGAAGGTACATGGTATGAATTCAACATCTTTAAATTTTCTAAGACTTATTCTATGTCATAACTTACGATTTATCTTGGAAAATATTCCAAATGGTAATGAGAAGAATGTACATTTTCTGTAAATGTCTATTAAATCCATTTTATCTACGGTTCAATTTAAGTTCAGTATTTCTTTCTTGATTTTCTGCCTCAGTGACCCATCCAGGTCTGTAAGTAAAGTGTGGCAGTCCCCAGTATTGTGTTGCTGCTTCTTTCTCTAAGTCTAGTAGTATTGGTTTTTCAATAAATCTGGGAGTTCCTGAGTTAGATGCATATATATAAGATTGTTATAGCTTCCTGCTGAAATGTGCTTTTTATAATTATTTTATTTATAATGAGTCATCTTTGTCTTTTTTTTTTTTTTTACTCCTGTTGATTTAAAGTCTGCCTTATGTCATGCAAAAATTGCTGCTTCTGCTTGCTTTTGCTTTCTAGTTGTGTGGATTATTTATTTTTTACACCCCTTGATCTTGAGCTTATGAGTTAAATGGGCTTCTTAGAGGTACCAGTTATTTGTTTATTTTGTTTTTATCCATTCACCAATCTCTATTTTAAGTGGACATTTTGGTCATTTAAATTCAATGTTAATATTGAGGAGTGAGTCATCATGTTGATTGCTACTTAGTTGTTTTGTTTTCTCCCTTGCATTACTGTTTTATAAGAGCTCTGAGTTTTTACTCTGGGTAGGTTTTACACTGGTAGGTATTGATTCTTTGGCTCAATGTATGGAGTACTTTTAGAGATTTCTTGTAGGGCTGGTTGAATAGTGACAAACTCAATTGTTTTTCTCCTTCATTTATGAAACTTAGTTTTTCAGGATATAAAATTCTCAGCTGACTGTTATTCTGTTTAACAAGGCTAATAATAATATCCTCCTTCTGGTCTTTAAGGTTTTCTCTGAGATGTCTGTTATTAATCTCATGGTTTTTCCACTGTAAGTTATGTGATGCTTTGATCTCACAGCCTGTGGGATTTTTTTCCTTGACTTTGACATTGGCCTAATAACTATGTGCCTTGGATATGACCTGTTTACAGTGAATCTTCCAGAATTTTGATGACTTTGTATCTAGATGTCAAAATCTCTAGCAAGACCAGGGAATCTTTTCTCCATTATTTCCTGTAATGGGTTTTTTCCTGCTTTGCTTTTCCTTATTTGCTCTCAGGAATACCTGTAACTCTTCTGTTTGGTCCTCTAATATTATATATAGTCCCAGAATTCTAAAATGTTTTATTCAGTCTTCTTAATTCGTCTTCTTCATTTTTGATTGTCTGAATTAAATCAAAAGCTTTGTCTTCGAGCTCTGAAATTCTTTCTTCTGCTTGGTCTACTCTGTTTTAAAAATTCCTACTGTATTTTTTACTTTTCTAAATGATTCTTAAATTTCTAGAAGTTTATTTTGTTTTTGTTTTAAAATATCTTTACTGAGTTTTTCATTCATGTACTGAAGATTTGTTTAGTTTCTTTGTGTTGATTTTCAACTTTTTCAACAATCCCATGGAGCTTACTTGTGAACTATGTTTTGAATTCCATATCTGACATTTGAAAAAATTTGTATTTCATTTGAGTCCATTGCTAAAGAGGTACTATGATCCTTCTGAGGTGTGTAAACAGCTTGCTTTTTCATATTTACAGAGTTCTTATGCTGATTCTTTCTCATCTGGAACCTCTTCCTTCAACTCAAAACAGACAGCTTTTCAGTTTGCCTGTTCTCCTCTGCCAGGAACTCTGCCACTTAGTGTGGAGAGGGTGAGCAGTGCTGCCTTTCAGCTTGTGTCGATGTTATAGGCAATTTGGGTTGGTTGGACTTCAGACCCCTGGAGAGTGCTCAGGTGACAACATTCATGAACTAGGGTAAGTATTTCTCAGTTCCCAAGCCCCTTGATAGTGTACCTGAGTCCAGGGGGGGATAGGAGACTTACCTGGAAAACTTTCTCTCATGTTTCCCTGGATTGAGATGCTGACAGTGATAGTAAGGTTAGGAATGATGTCTCTACTCCAAAGAATACTAGGACAGCAAAAGGACAGATGCCTTTTGAGCCTGTGACAGGAGGGCCAAGTCCCTCGTTATGTAATTAGCAGAGGTAGGTAGATTCAGGACATAGGATCCAGTTGCACCACCCTCTCTCAGCAATGGTAGCAGTCTCTCTCTTTCAGGGATGCAAAATGATCCAGATCCTCAGCTTTCACCCTGGCTCAGCTACAGCAGAAGTAGTGGAGGCAGCTCAGCCAACTATGTGTAGGGCTGCCAGGCTGGGTGTTGACTCTGGCAGAAATGATCTAATGGGGATGTGTGTTTATGTCTGGGACTTGCCTCCACAAAGCATAGTCTTTATAGAAGAAGCAGTCAGTTTGCATCTCAGGGAGAGGAATACTAGTCCTGTACTCCATCAAAGGAGGTAGTAACTTTTGTCTGTGGGGCACACTAAGGTGATTGCTGCTGCTGCTTAGTGGGAAGGATGGGGAGCCTCAAGATCTTTGGGAGCTTGGGTGTGATAAGTGCCCTGCCTTCATGGTTACCTGTGGAACACTCACCAGTCTGGAGTGGAAACAGCCTTTCACTGCAGCTGCCTCTGTGGCAGTGCTCAGTAGAGGGGGGGGAAGAGAAAATGGCCCCAAATGGTGGTGATTGTCTCCACTGGAGGGTACAGACAAGTTCACATGATGAACAAGGACTCTCTGGTGTAGGTGGAGAGTACCTTTGTCCTGAAAAGCACTTCCCAATTCCCTCAGGCATACTACCTCAAAGGTTAGAAGTCTGGAAACACTGTGACTCCCTATTCTTTTTTGACTGTCGCAGTCCAGTAAAGTGCTAATAAATGTTTGTGTGGGGGCCAGTGGCAGGGAGACTGAAGAGCTGTCACTTCCTCAGTTGGATGGAGGCATCAGCATGTGCTCAGGTGATGTGGGACTTACCATCTCAGCATGGGTCTGAGGTGAGAGAAAGCAACCCAGCATGGGTCAGTGGCGAGGAGAAGCAACACAGTGTGGGTCCATGGCGAGGGGAAGCAAGTGGGTCCGTGGTGAGGGAAGGCAACACAACATGGGCCTGTGGTGATGGGAAGCAACCCAGAGTGGGTCTGTGGCCCAGAGCTGTTTCCAAGTTCTCCGTTCTCCAGTGGCAGCAGCATGTGGATTCATCAGCGCCCATCGGCTCTCCAATAGATAAGGAGCTGGCAGAGTGTAACAGGTAATGATGAGGGGAGAAGAGGTAAACACTCCCACCTACCATTTTGTCAGGTTCCGTCATGCTCAGAACCTTTCAGGAATAGGTCTTCACCAAAGTTTTGCTTCTTCTTTCTCTGGTCTACCACTTCTTCTCACAGGATCTCTGGGAAGGGTAGGCTCTGGGTCCTTTCCCTCAGTATTTCTTGTGAGCTATGCTTTCTCACTTGACACTTCTTTCTATTTGGGACAATTGGCAATGGCTGTCTCTATTCATCCATCTTGCCCTTCACCCCACACTGCATTTAAGTAGTACAATATTTGAGTTCACTGCAATAGCAACAGGCAATGGCTACAAGATTATTACAATAGTATTCTATGTAGGCTCGGCGCCTGTGGCTCAGCGGGCTAAGGTGCCAGCCACGTACACCTGAGCTGGCGGGTTCGAATCCAGCCCGGGCTCGCCCAACAACAATGACGGCTGCAACCAAAAAATGGCTGGGTGTTGTGGCAGGTGCCTGTAGTCCCAGCTACTTGGGAGGTGGAGGCAAGAGACTCGCTTGAGCCCAAGAATTGGAGGTTGCTGTGAGCTGTGATGCCATGGCACTCTATCCAGGGTGAGAGCTTGAGGCTCTGTCTCAAAAAAAAAAAAGTGAGACTCTGTCTCTACAAAAAAAAAAATAGTATTCTATGTACTATAGTTAATTTTATGTTGTATGATTAAATACTTCATCTTTATGTTTATTTATATTTTTCTTGACTTCAAATGGTGCCATATATGGGCTTTAAAATGTTATATTTGTGCATTTTGATAAATTTAAACTTTTGATAATAGATTTGTGTATATTTTATGGTAATAAATGTTAAAAGGCTAGGACCTACATATATTTTAAGAAAATGTGGCATACTTAACCTTTTTTTTTTTAATTTATAGGCTAGGTAGTATCTCTAAAAGTTTTTGGGTTTTTTTGCAATTTTTGACTGGGGCTGGGTTTGAACCTGCCACCTCCGGCCTCTGGCATATGGTGCTGGTGCCCTACTCCTTTGAGCCACAGGCGTTGCCATCTCTCTCGTTTTTTTTCCCCTTCAAATTGTCAACAAATCTACAAAAATTTTTCCATATATATATATATATATTTAAAAATGCCAGGGTGCCAAAGAAATTACTAATTATTTTGACAACTGGTAAAGTATCACTTAGTTGTTAATAGGAAAATTTCTCTTCATAGTTGTACTACAGCTAATAAATGAAAAAAGAAAACTAGAATTAGAATAATGCTGTTTTGCAACATTTGATAGATGTAGTCTTTAATGGCTTTTAAATCATACTAGGCAAGACAAGAAAACAATTGCCTCCAAAAGGAAGAATGCCCATCTATTGTGAAATCATATTGCAAATAAATAAATAAATAGCCCTAAAATGCAATCTTGTCTTTATATTCAACTATCACTTTATGGGAAATACAGAGGAGAGCAGAAAATGTCAAACAATACCTCAAATATATAATCAACAAAGTCTAGACTATGGAAAACTATAGTTTTCCAAAATTAATGGTAAGGAAAAAATATATGTGAGGGAAACTGTGAATTAAAAGAGACTTAAAGGGTACATTAGCCAATTTTAATGCGTGACCCTTATTAGATCCTAATTCAGACAAAAAATTGTTATAAAAAAGACATTTAAGAACAATTTGAAATTTGTTGACTATTTGATGATATAACACATGATTATTTCTGTCAAAAATTCTAGTGATGTAACACAGTTTTTAACAATAAGTTTTTATTATTTGGAAATGCACACTGGATTATTTGCAAAAAAATCATATCATGCTCTGATTTTTCTTCAGAACAATTTGGGACTGGAGGAAATGGATCTGGAATACAGAATAAATATGATTGGTTATAAGCAGATAAGGTTGATGCTGGATGATAATGGTTGCAAGAGCTCCTTAATGTCTCCTATATATGGTTAAAATTTTCCATAATAAAACTAAAAAAAAATAACAAAAGAGAAGGAAAGGTGCTGGAAGAGAAGAGTGGAAGAAAGGATGTTGTTCCTGTAGCCAAATAATGTAACGTTTTTTAGGTTACAGAACATTTCACTGTCAATATTTCAGGCACAGAAGGCTGATCTTGTTCTCAGCTTCACCCTGAGCAGTTCCCTTCTAGGCGGTGGGTTGCTGACTGCCTTGAGACCCAGGCATGGGGATGGAATGGGGAGTTTGAGGGCACTGGGATGTTTGCGGTGGGCAACAGGCTGTGGGTTCTCTGGTACTAATGTAGGAGAAAACAAATTTGTTAGCATGAAGCCTCCTTAAAACTTTTAAGAGAATTTATTCATACATTCTGGAACAGGTATTATCAATCTACATTTTGTTACATTTCATGTGAATACTAATAACTTTGTCTCTTTTTATCCATCTTGTTTTCATATGTCAACGAACAACTTTTTTTTTTTTTTTAACAAAATTGTGTATGGATCCCTTGGCAAGGATAAAGTTGTTAAATCTTTGTTAAGTATTGTTAAAAGCTATAGAAACAACAGCAAAAAATTCTGTACAGATGGCAAGTAACAGATGCAAGAAGAATTGTGAAGCTTTTGTCATTGGAGTTTCGATTTGTTCCATGAGTTTCTTCCCAGATTAAAAAAAAAGTCCGATTAAGTCGTTCAGGGGAAAAAAAAAATAAATGAAAGGAAACAAAACCTTAAGAAGGTAGTAGAGTCAGGCAGTGTCTAATCTCTCAAGCTGGGAAGACACGCAGGCTGTCCTGAGGGGTTACTTGGTGGTAGTGGCTAACGCGCAGGTTTTGGCATTGGGCAGGCAAGTCCTACTGCTACATTCATCAGCTGCATGACTTTGGGCAAGTCATTTAAATCCTTTGAGCTACGCTTTCTTCATTCAAACATGAAAGCTACTGCAGGGCAATAGGGGAAAATAAAAGATTTTTGAGCTAGGAAACGACTTGATTTATTCTATACACAAGGACAAAATGACCTCTGTAATCCATGAAATTTATGTAGTGGCGATTCCCAGTTTTACATTTCCTTCTGCCTTGCAAAGGAAATGGGATTATTTTACAACTGCGAAGGCAGCAGCAAAAATGATATATGACTGAGATTTGAGTGACATTCAGACAACCATGTCTCAGTGACTGGAATTAATTTCAGCTGCTGTTTCAGGAATTAACCAGGTGTCCCCTGTCTGCTACGTAGGCACCTGCCACAGCTTTGTTGAGAGAACAAAAGGGCAGCAGGCAAAATATTGGCAGACGGTTTTCAAAGGATATCTCAAAACTTGCAGCCTGATTTATAAAATAGAGTAGAAGTAAAAAAGAAAAGAAATCTTTTATCCAGATTTGTCCACAAATGTCAATGCTCAGAGTTGGAGTGGCTTTGAAACAGATGAGTCTACACGTGACCAAAGTGTCAATCAGAAAATATTTCACCAATTTGAAGATTCTGATTCTAAGACAGACTAACGCAGAGTGGGGAACCTGCCTTTTTGATCCTCGTTTCATGGATATTGATTTGATACCTGCTTAAATTCCTTTCTCTGTGACAATTATATGTGTAGTAAAAGTAATAATCATATGAGAAGACAGAATTACCTTTCCCCTTATATGAAAAGACAGCATTTTTTTCTAAATGATAACAATTAGGTGGATATAATTATAAGGTCATTAGAAACATGTTCTCTCTACCAGTACAAAATGCAGCTTGACATATGATACTGAATATATTCATGAAAGGATTTTCCTGTGCTATTTTCTGTATTGGAGCTTGGATTTAGATTTTTTTATGGGTTTCTTAGTATTTAAATTATGCAGGCTGGTTGACTGAGTGGCCTAAAGCATTTGGGAGACAAGCATTTTTAGCTCATAAGAAAAAATGAGTTTCTTTGCAAATGTATGTCAAAATTTACAGTTTCAATTTTCAGCAATTTTGGGGAATGTAAGGAACTTTTTTCAGTTAAATTTATATGCTGAGAGCTGCTTAACATGGAGATGGCCTGAGGTAAAAATATAAAAAAATAAAAAAACAAAAAGTAAAAGAACAAAAACATGAAGATAAAAATCATGAAAAATGTTTTCTAATTAAAAAAATAAATCGAAGCTATGTCAGATCTATGAAGTATAGAGTATAAATGTCTTAACACAATAATTAAGAAAGTGTGGTGAAGGCTGTGTTAACCAGTTTGTTGTAAGTATTTCAAACTGTATATAAAACCAGCACATTGTACCCCATAAATGCATTGATGTAAAAATAAATTAAAAAAAAAATCTAAGAACAATGCTAGATAAAACCTATCTTTGGAAATTCATTCATCTTATAATTTTAAGTGTGTTTCTTGAATTCTCTAATTAGCAAATGTCTAATGTAGGAAATAATTGATAAACAGAGAATTAGTCATTTAAAATGTTCTAAGAACTGGGTAGCGCCTGTGGCTCAGTGGGCAGGGTGCTGGCCCCAACTACTGAGTGTGGTGGGTTCAAACCCTGCTCCGGCCAAACTATAATAACAACAATAAATAAATAAATAAATAAATAAATAAATAAAATGTTCTAAGAACACTTCACACCTCTCAATCAAGGCCTGTTCTATAGGTAGGCTATCAGAAGAAAGAAGAAGGAATGAGACTGGAAATGTATTTTCTTATTTCTTATCATTGTTTTAAAAAATATCTGTGTTTAAAATATTCACTCAAAATCTTGCTCTAAAATGGCATTTTCTTTTTCTTTCTTCTTTGTAGAGACAGAGTCTCACTCTATTGCCCTTGGTAGAGTGCCGTGGTGTCACACAGCTCACAGCAACCTCCAACTCCTGGGCTTACGCGATTCTCTTGCCTCAGCCTCCAGAGTAGCTGGGACTGCAGGTGCCCGCCACAATGCCTGGCCATTTTTTTGTTGCAGTTTGGCAGGGGCTGGGCTTGAGCCCACCACCCTCGGTATATGGAGCCAGCACCCTACCCACTGAGCCACAGGTGCCACCCCTAAAATGGCATTTTCTACTTCAGAGTTTCTTTTTCTGAGTTACTATTCTCAACATTTCTTGTGCTGAAACATTTCCTTTATTAATCAAACTAAGGTTTGAGAGATCTAATTAAGATTAAATCTAAAACCATTTCTTTGGGTTACATATTTCACTCAATTCTAGCTATTGCTTTGAGATCTTTAACTTTTAACTGTGAGGTAAGAACTACATAAAGGATGCCCTGAGAGTTGTGTATTTGGATCACAAGTTTTGGTTATGATTGTGCAGCAATAAGTAATGTAATGCTTAGACTTCCGAATAAAAACACATACTCATTTTTTAATACCATGGAGACTATCTCAACATCACTCACGTTTTATCAAAGGATAACATTTATTTTGACAATTTCATTCCTCAACACGCTTTAGAGTGTTTCCCTCACTCAGTCAAAACCTATCCTTTGCTTTTCACTTTACCTTGAAATCAAGGCTCAGTCAAAGATTTGGTGACATATTATTTTATAAAAGAATAACAGAATTTTCTTTGAGCACAACTTCAGTTTTATTTTATTTTGGACTTCTTAGGTTAAATGTGACAGAAAATCTAACTCATACTACTGTAAGGAGAAAAGCAGATTTTTGGCTTATGTAACTGTTAAGTCCCAAGGATGATGTCATTCAAGTAGCCTGATTAGGGCAGAAAATATACCCAGAAAGCCTGGATTTTGTTTGTCACTTCTCTACTGAACTCTATATGTGAACTTTCTTTTTACCTGTGCTGGAAGGAGAATCACACACTGTAGCCTATGTTCATATTTCACAAACTGCATTGAAAGTTTCCATGTCTTTAGGGGGGGATAAGTCATATGTACATCTTTGAAATAATTTTTGTTGCCAAGAGAACATGAAGCATGGATGGGTTAACATCAGCAAGGACTCAGTTCTGGAGTTAGGGTTGAGATTAATTTTTTTGACAGTGCATAGGTGGAAAATATGGGAGTAGCAATAATCACCAGATGTAGGAATGCATGCTCGAATGCTAAAGTTGTATCTTATACAGTTTTATAAGCTGTATTTTAATTATGTTACTTTCAATATGTTCCATACTTTTGGTTTCAGTTTCTTTATAACGCAAAGGCTATTTATAAACAATTCAGAAATATCTGAGTGGTGGGGTATATTAGTCTGCTTGATCTGCTACAATAAATCACTGTCGACTGAGTCTCTTAAACACTATAAATTAATTTTCCCACAGTTTAGAGATTGAGAGTCAAAGATAAAAGTGCTGGAAGGGTTGGTGTCTGGTGAGGGCTCTTCCCTTGGGCTGTAGATGGATATCTTGGGCTTTCCTTGACCAGGGGACAGGGTGTCTCCTCTTAGAAGGACACTAATCCCAGTATAGGATAGGGCCTTGCCCTTATGACCTAAGTTAAGAGGTCATAGAGGCCCCGTCTGCAAATGTAGCCACCTCAGGTGATAGGGATTCAACATATGAAGTTCAACCAGTAATATGGGCTTTTTTATTTCTGTTATTAATTTATAGATTTATTATGCTTCATTCTAGATTACACATAGCTCCGTAGCCAAGGCACTTTGATTCACCATCAGCTAATTGTATGTCCTTAAGTGTTTCATTAATACTTGTATGATCTCTGTGCTCTACTTTCCCCATTTGTAAAATGTTGATAATAACAGTACCTACCTCACTGGGTTTTAGAAAACTAAAAGCATTAAAACTATTCCTAATACTTCTACTTAATAAATGTCACTTCTTCCTCTCCCTCTCCTTCTTCTTCTCTTCTTATTAATCTCATTATTAACAATTTGAGTGAGATATAGTATTTTTATTTTTTAGGACTTCATGTTTTCCTTTATAGGGTAATATTTGGTACTGTCTGCAAGTATTTGATGGACTATTCAAGGAAAAGCATTTTCTTTTCTCAGTAATTACTTTAGATGAGTAAAAATTAGCTCAACATTATTAATGATGTTTTTTAAGATCTGCCTTATCCTTACGTAATTATTCTTACCTGAACTCTCCTGGACCAACACAGTCCTTCCACTTTTAATCACATTACTTGAGATCACTTTAGGAATTTTTGGCAAGTCTTGATTTATATATTTTAACTTTATGTTGTTTGGTACCTGAAAGAGCATGTTCATTCTAAAAGGAGAAAACAGCAGGCCAATAACTCATTTCCTCTTCTCCATGGAAGCTCAAGCATGTTTATAAACAGATCTGATAACACATAGTAATGCTGTTTCCAGGAAAAAGATAGCCAAAAGTTCTTAATTATGAAATGATTTTAATAGGATATGTATTTGTTGTTGTAGGCCAAATAATGATTCTCCAATGATATCCATGTTCTCATATCTGGAATCTGTGAATAAATTATGCTATGTGACAAGGGAATTTGCACATGGAAATAACGTTATAGACCTTAAGATGCGGTGATTGTTTTATACTATTTGGGTGGGTCCAAACTTATTAATCATAGAAGCCCTTAAAAGCAGAGAACTTGTGTTGCATGACCGGAGACTCGAGGGGCTATAGCTTTACCTCAGGTGTAGATCTGCAATGCAATGTTAAGAGCACAAAAAGCAGGCTACAAGCTTTTTTGTGGCAAATAGCCCATTAACTTTATTTCTCTAACCTTATATACTTTTGCAGTCATGTGCACACTTAAATCTGTGATTTACAATATTCATTATTTGACTTTAAACTTAAGTGGCAGATATCCTGTCCCGGAAAACAGCACAATATTCTTCTACTTTTAGGTCTTAAAAAATCTACATAAAATAAGAGAGACAGAGTTGTAGGAGAACTATTTCCTCATGTACTTAACAAGTTAACCTTAAATGGGTCATTGACTTTGTTTCTCCACAGTGCTAAGATCTTTAGGCATTTGACAAAATGTAAAGATATTTTGTCAACCTCTGGACCAAGCCTCCAGGCAAGAACCTAGAAGACAATGGCTGCAAAAGCTTCAAAGTATCTGTTCCTGGATGACCAGAAAAACAGTCTTTGTGTTTGCCTCAGGGTTGCCCAAATCTATTGCTTTTTCTGTGAAGGCAAAAGCCAGTTTAACTCATTAGTGGCTTACTCAAATGAGAAGTACATGAGACATACATGTGGGGATTTCTAACCCCACAAACTTGCTCTAGGTGGAATTGTCAAGACGTGACAGAAGGAGGCAGACATCATGCCACAGATGGGGAGGTCAGAGAGATTCGTGTGGGAGAAGGATTTGATGCATCTTTACTAGTTGTGGAACATAAGGGCTGGCTCTGAGGACTAGCAAGTGGCCTCTAAGAGATAAAGGGCACCTCTGGCTGGCAGCAAAGAAATGGAGACCTCAGTCATGCAACCACAAGGAATAACACTTAATTAACAACCTGGATGAGCTTGGAAGAATTCTTCCCCAGAGCCTCTAGTAAAGAGCCATCCATGCTGATGTCTTGATTTTAGCCCTGTAAGACATTTGTGTTGTTTGAAGCTCCTAAGTTTATGGAAATTTATTCTGGTAGTGATAGAAAACTAACATAGCTGGTTTGCATATGTTGCTTAATTTTAAATGCACATGGAATTATAGAATTATAGGCATGGGTAGCGTGGAATGGGATATGAAATGAAGTTCTGTAAGCAAAATTTTTCCCACAATGTTATGTGAAAACAGTCAAGAAGACCTCACACATTAACTCTGAGGCCAAAACATATGATAATGAGGGAAAAGGATGTTAATTGCGTACTGACGATATTAGACTCCTCTAAAGAGGAAATGTTCATACTGACATTTTAAAATTATCTCTATTTATGTCATATTCTATAAATTCAAATTCATTTTATATTAGAACCTTACTTTTTAATCCCTGTTTTTGATTTTATTATTGATATTTTCAGCATTTCTTTATTCATCATTTTATATCTGATATTTCCAAGTCACTATTTTTGCGTGCCTTATCTGTTGCATATGATAGTTTTGTTTTCAAGGCAAATGTATAATCTTTTCCTATTAATATGTGAGTTTTTACCATGTACATTTAATAGAATAATAAATATGCTTTGCCTAACTTTTGTCATCTTAATTTGTTTTGTTTTAATGTTTCTTATTCAGTATTCAGAATGTGTAGCTATTGTCACTTTATACTTTCTTTTTTTCTTAATTTCCCATTTTCAGAATTATTATTTTTTAGTTTTTATTAACCTATCTTAGGGAATTTTGAGATTTATAGTTTTGTTTAAGCATCATCTTTATCATTTTAAATGAAATAACACTCAAACCATTATTTATTTTTTGAAATTCTATTTTCTTTTGAGACAGAGCCTCAAGCTGTCACCCTGGAGAGAGTGCTGTGGCATCACAGCTCACAGCAACCTCCACGTCCTGGGCTCAAGTGAGTCTCCAGCCTTTGCCTCCCAAGTAGCTGGGACAACAGGCACCCGCCACATGCCCGACCATTTTTTGGTTGCAGCCGTCATTGTTGTTTGGCGGGCCCAGGCTGGATTCGAACCTGCCAGCTCAGGTGTATGTGGCTGGCACTTTAGCCCGTTGAGCCACAGGCGCCAAGCCTATTTTTTTAAATTCTAAAACTGAAATAGTGACTATTCATTGCTAAAAGGACAAAGAAAAATGTTTCATGATAATGACATTATGAAGTATATTTGGCATGAAAATAATTACTCATGGTACAATCTAAGTATAATCTCTTGACTTTCATATTTGTCACTCATGTCTGTTTAATGGAAGTTATTTTTATGTCAAAAATAAAATCAAATGAGAACAAAAGGCACTCATGTAACATGGAGTTCTCCTTTGAAAATATATTAACATAGTACCACTTGTATTATCACTAAGCAGGGAGCGATAACAACATGGTGGTCTGTGAATTGTCTCCTTTTTAATGCATCAGATAAGACACACATTATGAATTTACTTTGAATTAATAAAATGACTTTGCACTATATCTGCACATTAGGTTGACTTTCTTGCTCTTGGTTTCTCTAGGATGAATCTTTCAAATGTTAAGTTACTTGCTCTTGGTTTCTCTAGGATGAATCTTTCAAATGTTAAGTTACCAGGAAACTGAACTAAATTATTATCTACAAATCCATTGCCAAAATGGTGTTTTTTCTGGATATAACTGGTATTTTTTTAAAATTTATTTTGTGATGTTTTACAGAACCTACCTGCTTAGCTTAGGGATTCCAAAGGAAGGCAGTACATTTTAATGAAAGTAACATTTTGGAGAAAGTCCAAATAAAATCCCAAACACAGATGCAGCTTAGAAACCTTTGTTTTCTCATTGCCTGTATGTCAGCCATTTCAAATCCTTAGTATAGTTTTCAAGGTCCTTCTCCTGAGGATACTGACCTATTTCACTCACATTCTGATCATTCCCACCCTTGTATTTTAAAATGACACCACATCACCCTGCTTGCATTCCTTGTCATATACTTGCCCATCTCTCGACCCCTATCCATGTTATTTTTCCTGTGTAGAATCCCTTTGTCCTTTCTTCTTCAAATATATGAAGCCTTCACGCTTTTCTCCCAAAATGAATTCCTTTTTTTCTTTAATGTGTTCATAGCACTTTTTATATGTTTCTCTTTTATGTACCCATTTATTCTGTTTCTCTCATTGCAATATGGGGGAGAAGACATGTACAATCTATTTGGTCTCCTTTACAACACATAGTCTGTGTCTAATATTTATAAATATTAGTTATTTAATTAAAATAGCATAAATGAATGTATTTATTGTGTCAGCTTTCTTCAGTCTGCTCTGTATCCCAGGGAACATGAGCTCTGCTGACCGTCTCAATAGTCCCTGGTGCTTTCTAATGCCTACCTTGCCTCCTGACTAATGAATCAATAGTAAAGAGAAATTTAAGTTTAGGTTTTTATTTTCTATCTCCTCTGCTTGTGTCACTGTAGATTAGCTGTGTCCTGCTAGCGATGGTCAGGCTCATGTTATATGGCCCGCTGCTACGGGTGATTTAAATGGTCCCTGCTCTCTGCACTTGCTTTATCAAGCTTAGTGTTGATAAATCCATCCTGTTATTGCTAGCTGAGGTGCTGCCTCTTTCTGTCCTTCTCATACATTTGTAAATAATCATTTAATTTTACTTCCCCCAATTATCACATTTCCCCTAAATTACCCAGTTTTTCCTAAATTGCCTTTATTTTCTTCTTCAGACCCTGACTGATAGAGTCATTGGTACAGCTATACTTCTAACATTAAAGGGATGATATAGAGGCAATGAGACCCTGAGATATAGTGAATGTGTATTTTGGGAGCCACAAATGAGACTGATGAATTTTAAGTCATAAAATTTTAGGTACCTCCCCTTCTAAAGAAAAGCAACCCTTCTTTCCTTCCCCTGCATTTGAGGGAGCCAGCTTTTCCATTTGTATGATAGCCTTTCAGTGATAGCACCTGAGAGATTTCCTGCACTGTGTCATACCCATGCCCCTTGGACACCTCTATCGCCCCTCATTGTATGTCTGGGCATACTAAGAGTTAAATGCAGCACAGTTCACACAGCCATGCACAAGTTCTGTATCTGATATGCAAAGAGCTAACTATACACTGAAAGGCTTGCAGGACCTCACTAATTCTTGTCATTAGGAGTCTAAGGAGCATGTGTGTAAACAGATTTTAAGGATGTTAGACCCAAGGAAAAAAAAATTTAAGGCTTGATCTGGCCAAATTAATTGATATTGGTGTATTCATCCAGAGAGTGCACTATAAATTTTTGGTATAAGGACACAGAGAAGGCTTTAGTGTTTACTATTTTGGCCCCACATTTTCAGATTCAACAGGGATCTATAATCAATAAGATTGAAATGCCAGAAATTTCCTTTCCTATGAAACAGTTTCATTGGAACTCGGTACACTTAAAGGTACCTATTAAGTTTCACATGCTCTCTGCTTCCTAACCACATCATCTGGCAGGACACAAGCACTACTTCCTTCAAGAAGGTAGTAAAAATGCATTAATAAAGGGAAACTAGCAATCTTAAAAGCTCCTGGAGCCTGTCCTATACCATTCAGAGGTGATAGTGGGGTTGATGTAATGGGATTAATAGAATTCCAAGGTAGAGAGGCCAAGTGTTGCATTCAGCTCTAAACGATAAGGTGGGCAGAGTTAACACAATAATCTATACTGATATGGAGAGATAATTATGTCTAACCCAAAGAGCTCTACCACAATGGCTAATTGATCACAGAGTCTTACAAATGAAAGCAGACTCCTGAAGTGACTCTTGATGGTATCCTGTAAATTTCATGTGCCATTTAAAATAGTTTAACATTGTAAATTGGACATGAACTTTACAGCCACTGTGTGTGTATCATGATTTATATTCATTTTGAATACTGATTATATATGTTTAAATCTACATATGATATAACATTATATGCTCACACCATTAATTCTCATTATACTCATTATTTGGAGTAATCACATTCTTTGAATTGCCATGAATACTGACTTCCTGGATATTGAACTATTGTTCCAGGAGAAACACAATGTTAAATTCCTATGAGCCTCTGTTCACAATATTTTCATGCACTAATGAATGTGTAACCTTATTTCATGGGCTTCCGTTTAAAGTTATTTTATTTAATATATACTATTGATCCATTAACATTGAACTTGTGGCCCACAGCATGGTAATTCATGCAGGTCTGAAGCTTATTTAATGTACTGTTTTCTTAATAAGGCATATTATAGTCTTCTTGAACTTAGGAAAATTAGACATATTAGACTGCACTTCAGCTCTGTGCTTGGGGCATCATACACAGCAAAATGATGTGTATCAAAACAAAAAAAGCAAAAATTTTTGGAAAATGTATCACTGAATATAGTGTGAAAAGAATACTTGTTTGTATATGAGGGCTGAAACAAGGCAAAAATATCACCTTGTTGGAAGTTACGTGGTAATCTAAGTTTTAGGTGACTCAGATTTTTGCTATTCTGAGACTATTGATTGCAAAAGCCCATGACTACTGATTCTGGGGTTATAAATAAGCTTTAGTGAGCAGGTGGATTCACACATATGGAATCTGTGCATAATAAGAATTGACTGTACACGCATACACATTATTCTAGGAATGATGATAAGAATTCTAATTCATTATAAGAATTGACTGTACACGCATACACATTATTCTAGGAATGATGATAAGAATTCTAATTCAGGGGCGGCTCCTGTGGCTCAGCAAGTAGGGCGCCGGCCCCATATACCGAAGGTGGCGGGTTCAAGCCCGGCCTCGGCCGAACTGCAAAACAAAAAAATAGCCGGGCGCTGTGGCGGGCGCCTGTAGTCCCAGCTACTAGGG
>CAUYON010110548.1:0-16301 GCA_963573935.1 Arctocebus calabarensis | reverse complement strand
GCATTTTCTTGATCACTATATAAAGACATTGATACTCTACATTTAATAAGTTTCCCCAGTACCCTGCTAAGATGCACCGTAGGTGTGATCCCACCAATTGCCCTCCCTCCACCCATACTCCCCCCTCCCCCTCCCCTTCCTGTCCCCTTTCCCTGGATTTCTATGCTATAATTGGGATTTAGCCTTCATATGAAAGCTATAAATTAGCTTCATATTAGGGCTGAGTACATTGGATACTTTTTGTCTTAAGTGGTCCACCTGCCTTGGCCTCCCTTAGGATTTTCCATGAAGACAATGATATCATTTTCAAATAAAAATAGTTTTATTTTTTTCTTTCCAATCTGTGTTTCAGTAATTATTTTTACCTTATTACACCGGCTAGGATCTGTAGCATAATGTTTAATAGAAGTGGTAAAAGGGACATCCTGATCTTATTTTTAACCTTCAGGTAAATCATTCAGTCTTTTACCATGAAGTATGGTATCAGGTTAAAGATATTTATAGATCCTCTTTATCAAGTTGAGGAACTTCTCTTCTATTCCTAGTTTTCTGACAATTTTTATCTTAAATGGGTGTTGATTTTTGCTAAATAACTTTTCTGTATCTACCAATCCATAATTGAGATGAACATATGATTTTTATTTTCTTTAGGCTGTTGAATGGGGAATCACATTAATTGATTTTTGAATGCTGGACCAGCTGTATTAGAATGTATTACGCTTTTTATGTATTGCCAAATTCATTTTTAAAACATGCTCTTAGGACTATTTCATCTATGATAATGAAAAACTTGATCTGTAATTTTCTTGAGTATAATGTGTATGTTTTTATCATCAGAATAACTCTGGCCTCATAACATGATATGGATGCATTCCTGTGCTTCTATTTTCTGGGAGAGATTTTGTAGAATTCTTTTTTTTTTATTTTCTTCATGAAGTGTATGGTAGAATTTACCAGTGAAGCTATCCATGTCAGGAGATTTTTTTTTTTGGAAGCTTTGTTATAGGACTACTCAGGTTAAACATTTTTTAAAAAGCAAACTTTGTGAGTTTATATCTTTAAAAGTATTGGTCCATTTCATTCATATAAATTATTGAATCGTTAGGCATAAAGTTTTTCATAGTAGATCTTTTAATGTCTGTAAGTTCTGTAGTGATGTTTCCTCTTTCATTACTGACAATGGTAGTTTGAACTTTCTTCTTTTTTAATCAGTCTAGCTAGAGGGTTTTCAATTTCATTAATCTTGTATAACAATGAGCTTTGGCCTACACAGATTTTCCTCTATTGTTCTCTTATTTTTAATGTTACTGATTTCCATTTTGAATGCTTTTATTTCCTTCCTTCTGGTTTCATTGAGTTTAATTTGCTCTTCCTTTCTAGTTTCTAAAAGTGGAAGCTTAGATTACTGATGTGAGACCTTCTTATTTTCTAAAATAAATAGTTAATGCTATACTTGGGTCATATGAAAGCTATAAATTGGTTTCATAGTAGAGCTGAGTACATTGGATACCTTTCCTCCATTCTTGAGATACTTTACTAAGAAGAATATGGGGAAAGGGGAGAGGGAAGGGAGGGGAGAGGGGAGGATGGGTGGAGGGAAGATAATTGGTGGGACCAAACCCACGGTGTATGTTACAAGGGTACATGTAAAATTTACTAAATGTAGAATATAAATGTCTTAACATAATAACTAAGAAAATGCTATGAAGGCTATATTAACTGGTTTGATGAAAATATTTCAAATTATATCTAAAACCAGCACATTGTACCCCATGATTGCATTAATGTACACAGCTATGATTTAATAAAAAATAATTAATGCTGTAAATTTTCCTTTAAGCACAAATTTAGCTGCATTTCACAATTTTAGTAGCTTTTATTGAGGGATAATTGACAAATGATAAACTATATATTTAAAGTGTACAATTTGAGAATAAATATACATATGTATACGTAAAATGTTTGTGAAATAATCACTGCTATCAAGATAATGAACATATTCTTTGTGCCACAAATTTACCTCTTGTCATTTAATAACCTCTTTCATTTGCTCTACCCCACTCCAGATTGTGACCAGCAAGAACTATCGTCTTTCAGTCACTGTAGATTGGTTTGCACTTTCTAAAATTATATATAAATGGATATGTATAGTATATATTCTTTTTGTGCAGCTTCTTTCATTTAACTTAACATATTTTAGGGTTTGTCCATGTATTAATATTTCATTTCACTTGATTTTTGGTGTTTAAAAATTTGACTATAATGTGTCTGGTCATGGTTTTCCTTGAGTTTCTCCTGTTTGTGGTTAGCTGAACTTCTTGAATCTGAACTTTTTGAAATGACACTGAATCTAAATTTTCACTAAGTTTGGGAAAGTACTATTCATTTTTTTTTGTGTGTTCAAATATTGTTTCTTCAATCTTTTTCTCCTTACCTTTTGGAACTCTAATGACATAAATATTGTACAATTTGAAATTCAATAGGTTCTAAAGGCAATATTTATTTTTTCTTCAATGTTTCTACCTTTCAATTTGGATAACTTCTAATCATCTTTGATTTCACGGTTTCCCTCTATCATCTCTATTCTCTTATTGAGCCCATCTTAAAATTCTTCTAAATATTAGATATTGCCGTTTCTTGTCCTAAAAGCTTTAAATTTTTCATATCTCCTTCTTTATGGTTTATTTTTACCCATCAAGACCCTTCATATTTCCATTAATTTCTGTTCATTATTACATGGAGTACTATTACATAGCTGCCTTAAAGGTTTTGTCTTTAGTATATTTACATACATAATTCTAGAATACACAAATAATAGTTTCAGAATTGCTATTGTATACCCCAATAAAATCTAACCTACTCTCCAGAGTTCTTTTATTAAAAGTTTTCTTTATCTTTATACTCAATGAACATAGTACAAATATTGTGTTCTAAAATTATTTGGGTTAGGGTTTTTTTAAACTGTACACTTCAGAATGTTATTCATTTCAAATACATTTAGGTTCTTTTGATTCTGTTCATAATCCATATCAGTTCATAGAGAACTTCCTTATTCTTTCCAATAGTTTCATGTACTCTATTATTTGGATATTCTTAAAATGTTCAATTAACCTCCTATATATGGAACTTAGATTAATTACATTTTGTAATTACAAACAATGTTCATATGAATAGCCTTGTACATATATATTTTGCTATTGCCAGGGGTTTATTATTCAGGACAAGTTTTTAGAAGATAGTTTACTGGGCTAAAACACAAATGCATATGTAGTTTTGTTCAGTATTGCCAAATTTCCCTCTATAATAGTTGCACCAATTGGTATTCTCACCAGCAATATGTGAGCATCTCCACAGCCTTGCCACTGTGTGATGTCAAGCTTTCTAAATTCAACCTAATAAGTTAAAAATAGTATCACAGCATCATTTATTTTGCATTTCCCTTTTAATGATTAAGATTAAACATTTTCATGTAATTAAGAACATTGACATAAAATGTATATATAATTCAAATATCCGCAAAAGTTTTAAATACATACTTATTTTTAAATGCATAAATTACCTACCCATATCCTTAGCTCACTTTTTCTATTGAGTGTTTAAATCTTTTTACTGCAATTTTAAAGAATTTTTTATATATTAACAAAATTAGCCCTTTGCAATTTACATTGTAGATATTTTATATGATTTTGTTATTTGTTTTTGAACATTGCTATTAGTATTTTTGCCAAGTACTATTGTTTTCATTACTATAATTCTTATGGCAAAGATATCAATCTTTTATTTTACTACATTTCTCTTTTAGGAGGTTTTGAAAGCTTTCCTCATAGGAATTTTGCACATTTATTCCTTATTTTATTCTCGTTTTCTTTCAATTTTAAATGGAGGTTTCTTTAAATGGTTATTTGTGTTTATTAAAGCCATTGATTTTTGCATGCTGAAGTTACATCCTCCTTTCTTACTGAATACCTATTTTTGTAGTTTTATCCTTAATTTTTAGGGTGTTTTAAATAGTATGCTATAAAAAGATAGCTTTTTTTCAGCTTTTATGGGTCAAATTAATTTCTCTTATTTAACAGCATTGACTAATACCTACAGTAAAGTATTAAGTATAAGTAGAAGTAGGAAGCATGTTCATCTTTTTCCTGATCTTAGTATAAGTGCCTTTGTTGTTTTATCAAGATGCTGGCTATAGTACTAAGTAATTTATATTTTATCACAGAAAAAAGTACTATCAATTTCTATTTTCTTGTGTGATTTTTATCAGAATAGTTGTGAATTTTGGTGAAGGATTTTTCACTCAACATCATTAGAAATAAATTATATACTTTAATTTAATATTTAAATATTAATGACATTATATAAATATAACCTGTGTTAATATAATTGTACCACATTTTTTACTATAATATTGTCAGCTTTAATTTTTAATATAGTATTAAAAATAATATATTAATTAGTAATGTTAATGTCATGGTTATTATTTTTTAATGTGGCATTGAATTTTTTTCCACCTTTATTAAGGTATAATTGAGAAATAAAATTTGTGTGTATTTATGATGTAATGAGATTTTATGATATATGTATACTGTGAAGTGATTATATCAAGCTAATTAACATATCAACCACTTAACATACTTATTTTTCTTGAGGGTAGAAACATTTCAGATCTACTGTCTTAGCCATTGTCAAGTATATTATACATTATTACTAACTATAGTCACCATACTGTACTGTAGTTTTCCAGAATTTATTTATTCTGTCTAAATGAAACTTTGTATTTTCTCATTCCCTTCTCCCACCTTGCAAGGGCCTGAAAAACACCATTCCACTCTCTGCTTCTATGAGTCTGAGTTTTTTAGACTAATGTAGCATTATATTGCATTTGCTCACGTTTTACCAATATTTTTGCATTAATAATCTAAATTGATTTTGGTCCATAGAATTCTTTATTTGTACTGTTTTTATCAGATTTATGTACCAAAGTTAAGCTCACTCATATAAAAATTAGAAAGATTTCCCGTGTTTTCAAAGCTCTGAAACAATTACGGAGCATTAGTATCAACATTATCTGATGTTTGAAGTCTTGGTACAAATGCCTTGTGAAATTTTGAGTCTGGTCCTTTTTTTATGACATAGTTTCCTCAATAACTTTCTCTATTTACAGTATTGAAATTGGTCTGTTTCTTTCTATATCAATTTTATTAACCTGGATTCCTCTGAGAAGTTATCCTTTTTTTTTTTTTGCAGTTTTTAGCCGGAGCTGGGTTTGAACCTGCCACCTCCATTATATGGGCTGGCGCACCACTCCTTTGAGCCACAGGCACTTCCCAAGTTATCTTTTTCTTTAAAGTTTTACCATTGATGTGCATATAAATCTACAAAATGATTTCATGATTAAAAAAATTTGTTTTGCTTCAATGTTTATTTCACTTGTCATACTTTATTTGGTATATTTATTCCTTCTCCCTTTACCCTTGCTCAAATTGGCAATTTTTGGTTTTGTTAAAATCTTCTTTTAGATGTATATTGGGGGAGGGAAGAGATGGCTGACTAGCGGCATCACCTGCCTGATCCTTTTGGAAGGAAGGGTTTCAGATAAATAAGAGGAGATTGGGGGATGCAATGAGAGAAGTGTCAGAACCTGCTGAGGACCTCACAGAGGAAGACTGAAGCAAAAGAAGGAAGAGAATAAAGGAAAAAAGATATCAGCAAGGCTCAAACTCAGAGAGGCTCAGAGCCCAGTGCAGGGATAAGGGGGTGATCCCTTTTTCCCTCCCACACTCCTTTGGTGATCAGTGGGCTACCAAGTTACTTGGAAGCTTTTCCACCCTCACTAGCTCAAGCACTGCAGTGACCACGGAATTGTGGGAAGAACTTGTGTGATCCCAGACACTGGACATTCTGTGTGAGGTTCCCCTTCAAGGAGAGTGACTCCAGAGGCCAAAAGCCTGCTTTCTTCTATTCAGACTCTTGTCCTTCCCTTCCCCTCCCATATACACTATACTGGGAGAGCATTTTGAGGCAAAACTTTGCTGAGTTGTCATGTCCTTCAGTCTGAGGTTTCCACAGAAGATGGGGCCCACACTGTCTCTTTGACGTCCAGCAACTGACCCAGGATGTCCAACTGGGGAACTCCCTGACCACCAGTATTTCTTGGAGATGCATACCAGCCAGTCAGACACACAGGCCATTTCCTGTGCCCCATGGGTTCAAGTGAATTGCTGGGGAAGCCAGGTAGGAGGTTTGCGAGTTGAAGGTGAGGAATCCCACGTGGGCATAAATGATGAGAGAATACTGTGGGTGTCTGGGACGCCGCAGTCTGGGGAAAGGCCCATCCTTCCCACAGGAAAGCTACATTATCAGATTACGGTGGGTCCTCTGATGGGGAAGATCCCAGCCTGTGACACCATAGCAACCCAGTGCAACGCATTAGGGTTGTCTATTCAACATAGTTCTGGAAGTCCTATCCAGAGCAATCCAGCAAGAGAAGAATATTAAGGGTTCCCAACTCAGGAAAGAGATCAAATTACCACTCTTAATTGATATGATCTTATGTCTAGAAATCCCTAAGGATTCCACCAAGAGTCTCCTGAAAAGTAAATTCAGCAAAATCTCAGGATACAAAATCAATGTACATAAATCAGTAGCATTTCTATATATATAGACCAATGTTTATTTATTAATTCTATCACTGTTGGATTTTCTAGTTTTTTTTTAATGCTCTCATTTAACTCCAATCTTTTGATTATAAAAAAAACAATGAAATTATTCTATTTTGTTCTTTCCTTTTCCCTTTCTCTTTTCTTCTGAATTTTTAGTTGCATTGGGTCTAATTTGTTAGGACATATAACACATAATATGTGTATACCATATAAAGTATAACATTCTTCAGTGTTCTAAAGTTTCACCACCTTCATCTTAGCTCTAAAATTAAGTATATTAAATGTTTCTCATCAGTTTCTTTGAGAAAATTTTCCCAACCATTCCTTTGTTAGATGAATCTCATCCACTATTTTATTTTTTTCAGAATGGTTTATGGTACAGAATGCCCTGAGTTTTAAAAATATTCAAAGTTTTTATAGCAGTGATAGATAACTTCTCTGGATACAAATTCATTGTTTCAAACATTGTACATATTTTTATATTTTTAAATTTACTGTATCTTTTATATACAGTAATACTCTTAAAATGGTATACTAGATCTAGAGTTCTTCAAATTTTCAGAATTGTTTATATTTGTATAGCCATCCTCACAATCAGGATATAGAACAGTTGCATAATACTGAAGTAAATACTTTTGGAGTCATCTTTCCACCTTCAGGTGCTAGAAATTACTGATATGTTTTTTGTTGTTTTAGATTTGCCTTTATTTATTTTTTATTAAATCATAACTGTATATTAATGCATGTATGGGGTGCAATGTGCTGATTTTATTTACAATTTGGAGCGCTTACATCAAAGTGGTTAACAACCTTCACCTCACTTACTTGATAAGAACACGCTCTAACTGGTTGAAGTTTTTAAAAGTATTATTTCATGGTTGCTTTGCTTTGTTATTTTTGTGACACATAAGGGCAATGTAACTCATTTGCTCTTATAAATATTTTCCTTTTGCCTACAATCCCTAAGGATTTTTTCTTTATATTAAAATATAATGTCTCAGGTACCACTGTTTCAAGGCAATTTTCTGGAACTTTGGTTTTAATCTATCAGTATGTAGATTCAGACATGTTTTTATTTCTAAAAAGCATTCTTGGATTATAGGTTTAAATTTAACCTTGTTTATTATTTTTTTCTCTTTTAAAAATTCTCATACACACATTGGATCTTTTTTGTTGATATTCCATTTCAAACACTCTCTTTCCAGTATTTTTTGCAAGCAATTAAAAGTATTATTTAAAACATACTTATTAAAGATGTGTCTACTTTTTTTTTGTATTAGGGATGGGGCTAATTGGTATATATACTGACCACATTTCAGCGTTTAGGAGATTTTTCTGGACCTATTCCATTCTGTACATTATATGGCAACTTCTCATTCATTACACATTCTTCTGAGCAAGAGAATATCTATGCATGATTTTGATATATTATAAAATGTCAGTTTTGCTTTTTTAAGACTCTGCTACTGATTTATTTAATACATTTGATACACATATCCAATTCCTTTTGTCACACAATTTACTTTTTTCTTTTTTCCAGATGTTAGAGGTAAAGTAATTGTGAGTGTTTACCATGATATCTGATAAGAATTTATGAAGTGATCTGAGATTGAAAAGTTAATAAAATTATACTTACCATAAAGGATTGCAAGCAGAGATGGTGGCATGACAAGGAGTCCCACTAGCATGTCAGCAATGGCTAGGGACATTAAGAAGTAATTGGTGGCATTGTGCAGTTTCTTTTCCATGCTAACTGCCATGATTACGAGAATGTTGCCACCTATCGTCATGATTATTATTACGACGATTGAAATTGCTGGCCAGTTTTGTACCCTGTCTGGGAATTTAAAGCGTCCACCATCGGAGGTATTGAAAATGTCAGTTACTATAGCTGTTACTGGGCTCACAGAAATATCACATTGCCAAACCAATAGGCCAATTAGGTGCACGCTGAAAAATAAGAAGAGGAAGAAGAAGAAAAAAAAAAGATGATCAGTACATATTTTATTACTTGCACACAATTTATTGCTTATACAAAACAATTATTTTTTTCTTCAGCAATTATTATCATTTCTAATTCATTAATTAAATTTTAATATCTTCTTTTTAATCCAAAGAATACTAATTTTTGTTGAGTGGTTATATGAGTTAGGAACTTAGTTTACTGAAATATATAGGTTTAATCTAATTTGAACTCATACAACAACCTCATGAAATCAACACTGATTTATATCTGTTATGCAGATGAGAAGACTGAATGAAGTTCAGAACTGTTATGTTAACTTTGTCAAGCCAATATAGCCAGTAGGAGGCAGGACCAGTGTCCATACTCAGTTCCTACTGATTTCAAAGCCTATATTTATAACTTTTACTATGATGTGAAAGCACAGAATTATTTGATTTGCTGTAATAGGCTATTTATTACATTTAAAATATATAAACTTTTTCTAGACATCCTCTGAGACTGGTGACAACAGAATCAAGAGAGATTTTCTTAAAGGATCCAGTATCCTGACAAGAAAATTGGAAGTTGCCTTTTTTTGATCCAAAGCTAAGAAGGAATAAATTCCATCAGATCAACTTCAGGCAAGTGTTTAGAAGAGGCCCAGTAGCTTTTGACAACAGTACATATTTTTCTTAGTTCTCATTCTATTTTCTCTGATTGCAGAGTGACTTTATGATGGTTTAATAATTTCTTAACACCTTGCGCTATAAACCGTTCTTCAACTGCCACTTTCCCATTTCTGTCATATCCTTTTTTACTTTTCATGCACTGGGAACTATATTTCTTTGGTCATTTAAAATGTACATTTCTCATAATGGTAGGTAGATTCTACTAGTAGGAATTTCAAACCAACTGGCAGGCTACTAGAAGAAATGGAAGTGGTTGTCTTTTGCACATCATAAATTAATTTCCTTTCATGGCAATATAAGATTTATTTGAGTTATATATGTAAGTGTTCTCTTGGAGTGTAAGCACCTATATTCTCTGATAAAACCAACACATGTTTTTTCCTTACTAAAATAGATAAAATAGTCAAGGGTGTTCAATAACATTTCTTGCTTAAAAACAAGGAATATTATCTATGAATGGCTTTTTTGTTTATTCTATGTGCAATTATAGTTATTCAGTAAATATTAAACAGCAACATGAGGATTTCTTTCCTATATGTAATGATTGTTAATCCTTGATACTATTTCTAGAAGAGGAAATTGCCCTACTAGCATAATATATGCTAGTTTTCTATGCAAGACACTTGAAAGAAAATTCTTTATGAAATCAGAGGGCTGGAACCATTGATATTATAACATCCAGAATGTCTGTGTTGTTCAGGTAAGTGCTTTTTTGTCTTTATCATCTCAGTCACTTGTTGTTTGAACTTAAAATAGTTATCTCTAGAAAGGATAATATGCGTGTAATTTAATTGACTCTTTACTCATTACCATTATATAAGAGAGAATTATAAAAGAGAATTTCCAGTAGTAAAACTAGATGATTAAGATAATAATAATTATACCATATTCATGATATCATACACACGAATGCATGTGCCATACTTTCTGAACCAAATCTTGAACACGTGTCTGGAAAAAATATTGGCATTATCTAAACCTAAGTCAATATATTGAAATAATTTTCTAGCATATTTTAAAATTATTTCCCTTGATTTCTTTTTTCTTTTTCTTTTTCTTTTCTTTCTTCTTTCTTTCTTTCTTTTTTTTTTTTTGAAACAGAGTCTCACTCTGTCACCCTGGGTAGAGTGTCATGGTATCATCATAGCCTTCAGCAACCTTGGGCTCTTGGGCTCAAGAGATCCTCTTGCCTCAGCCTCCTGAGTAACTGGGACTACAGGCACCTGCCACAATGCTCAGCTAACTTTTCCTATTTTTGGTAGAGATGGAGTCTGTCTCTTGCTCAGGGTGCTCTAGAACTCCTGAATTCAAGCAATCCACCCTCCTAAGCCTCCCAGAGTGCTAAGATTACAGCCTTGAGCCACTGTGCCTGTCCACTTTTGATTTCTCTTAATGTCTTGTTAATATGCTTCCATGCCTTGAAAGACAATAAGGAAATGGAATATACTGACTTTCTCATTCCACATGGGTATAAACCTAATACCTCAGACATTTGGTTTAAAGTAACTTCATCATTAGTCAAAGGTACATGATATTCTAAGCAACATGGAGAGTGAAGACACATAGTAATTTTTATCGAATAATGAGAAATAATCAGTGAATTCTTTCTAATATATTCGTTTCCTATAACATAAAAAATAAGTAAAAATATTGTGATTCCAAAATCTATATTGTTATTAATTTATGATTAATATGAGTAGACATTATTGAAATAAAGGACGAAATAAATGGAAACAAGTTGTTTTTTTCTTAATTTTGATTACTCTGTCACTGTATTTGTTGTACTTGGCAGGTGGCTGATGTATTGGACATATATTTCAATGATGGTTTGACACAGCCTATCAGAATATTAGTTTCTTCATCTGTGCAAGGATAATTTCTACCACATGATTGTTTTGAAAATTAAATGATGCATGTAAAGTCCTCAAAACAGTACCTGTGTCATATTTGGCCTTCAGTAAATGTTGGACTTTTCCTACCTTCAGCCTTCAAAGTTAAACAGAAGTATTTTATGACTGCTATATCCCAATTTATGTGCTTCAAACTTTTCCAAGAAGTTGAGTCCCAATTTTATTTAAGTATAAGCAGAACTGGGCTCAGAAAGTAATTTTAAACAAAGAGTCTTTTCCAGGGTTTATTTTTTAGGTCAGCTAATGAAAACCTTGTCCTTCTGTCATTAAAAAAAAAGATGTTTCTGGTTTAAATGAGCTACTGATTGTCTCGAGTAGTCCCCCCCAAATTTTATCTCAACAAGCTCAATTGTTGGCTGCAGAATCACAAATACTGTATATATGTACTCTTAAGATCCAAGTAGAATGTGCAGTCCAACTCCAAATTTTTTCAGTAAATTTTGAAAAGACTTAAATTTTTTCCCATGTCTTGATACATGACAAAGGGGTGCCGGATAAAATTGTACATAACAAAGACATACATATAAAACTATTTCCAGTTATGAATTTTTATAATTTATGTACCTTAGAATTTGGGAGTAGAAAGAAACCAATTCAAGTAATTATCTTGCCTGGTCATAATTTTTTTTTTTTTCAATTTCAGATTAATATAAGGATGCATACAATTAGGTTACATTGTTTGCTGGTGGTTTTTTTCTTGATTTTTTGATTAAGGAGTCCATGAAGCAAACATCGAACTACTTAGGGGTCTTTTTGAATCTAAAGATATCTTTTATGAATCATAAAATAAAGTTATAGTCCTAGGATAGATCTTAAAAGAATATTTACTTCAGTTTCCTGGTTTCAATTAAGTTTAGTTTCATAAATTCTTATTGAGCAATACTTATGGGCAAGGTTTTATTATTTTATTGAAATTCAATCCTATTTTCCACAGATTTGTAATCAAAAATTGGCTATATTGGCCAAGCATGGTGGCTCATGCATTTAATCCTAACACTCTGGGGGAGGCTGAGCTGGTAAGATCACAGGAGATCAGGAATTCAAGACCAGTCTGAGCAAGTGTGAGACCCTGTGTCTAAAACAGAAAGAAAGAAAGAAAGAAAGAAAGAAAGAAAGAAAGAAAGAAAGAAAGAAAGAAAGAAAGAAAGAAAGAAAGAAAGAAAGAAAGAAAGAAAGAAAGATTATCCAGGTGTTATTTATGGTGGGCACCTGTAGTCCCAGTTACTTGAGAGGCTGAGGCAGGAAGATCACTTGAAACCAGGAGTTTGAGGTTGCTGTGAACTAGGCTAATGCCACAGCACTCTAGCCTGGGCAACAGAGTAAGACTCTGTCATAAAGAAAATAATAATAATTAGCTCTACTATAATTAAACTAATTTTTAATATTTATGTGTTCGGTGAAATATGAAAAGTTCTTTTACAAAAGAGCAATAATTTAGGTCTTGCTCTTAAAGCTTACTTTAATTGTTATTAAGCCCACAGGAATCTCATAAAGTATGTATTCAAGTAATAATGCCTGTTTGAATAATGCAAACAATTTACTATTGCTATCACATTTTTAATGAAAATATAGTTTTACATTCTTGGTAGATAAACAAAATGATAATTTGCTTTAAATGTCTTAATACATTTTAAATCTGAGTTTTTGCGTAATATATAAGAGTCTTGTTACAAGAGGGTTCTTTGTTTCTTTCCATAAAATCAATAAAATGTATGTGAATTCTTAAATTCCATAGCGGAGTAATTTGGTGCCCTTTAAGGCAGTGCTACATGTTAGTACATGGGCCAATGGCTATCTATGGAGAGGGCACAGGCTCATGGGGTAAGAGCGTTTGTCCTTTCATTTTCTTATACCTGGTTCTTTTTTCCCCTTTCTTTATCATTGTCTTTCACTTTTTCCATTCCCTGTTGTCTGCTCTAGTTCTCTTGGAGTCATGCACACTTGAGACTATTATCACAACGACATCCAAGATGGACTTGTATGGTACACATTGCAGAGGATCCTACGCTAATGTACTTTCTTTCTTCACTACACTGTAAATTTTCCCTGGGTGAGCTCTTTTTCCAGAATCATGGAGGAGGCTACATAGGACCAAGGAGATTCAGGGTTTCCCAACTGTACTGATCAGAGTTTACACAGCTTTGGATCTCTTTTTCTGTCCCTTTCCTTGAAGAGCAGGGTGGGAGGAAACCACTCCAGTATGTTACTATGCAGGAAAGAAGACAAGGGTGAGATCACACTTGTGGTCCATATTTGAAGAGTCAGGAGAAAACTTCTAAATACGGATCAAAAATGTTTTCACATAGTAAATGAGAAAATCTCATGAATGTTATGTTAACTAGGTTGATGAAAATATCTCAGATTGCATGTGAAACCCGCACACTGTACCTCATGATTGAATTATTGTACACAGTTATGATTCAATAAAAAAGAGACATATCTGAATTAGATCAAATGTAGGATTGCTTGGTACTTCAATCTGATTCTCTATCTACCCCTTTTATGTTGTATTCTATTGACTTCAACTACTGGATCATTATGTCAAAACTTCCAAGGATGGCATTGTGTTTTTCTGTCTAGCTCCATCTCACAATCTTTATTTGTTCACTTCTGACTTCTCTTCTGCTACCGCAACACTTCTTTATTAAGGTAGAGGCATTTTATTCTCTTGATTTTTTCAGTTTATGCAGAAAGGAAAAGGAGAGAACTTTCTAAATTTTACCCATGGAGAAAGAAATCATGAGTATTGGGATTTTTGTATTGAGTATTATCATGATAAAATTTGTTTGAGTACATTAGTGGTAGTGTTTAATTGGAGTTCAAATTATTATTTTTCCCCAATTATTATTTTTGAATAGCAAACACCCATAATGTTAGTCTTTTGGAATGCAAGTAATTTATACAGATTGAGGCAAGTATAGAGTTGAATGGTCATATAGAAGCATTTTTAACATCTTTGAGCAAGTTGCCATGCGAAGTTATATTTTTATTAATATTAAAATAATAAGTAATAATATCCTTACAGGAATGAACGCACCGCGTTCCTCAGGTTCAACATGATTGCTTCAGTCTTAAGCAACCAAAGATTAAAATTGAGAAGAAACTAACAGACTGGATTCATCATTTCATCTTTTCTGGGGAGAGAAAAAAAAAAGAAAAAGAAAATTAGTTGGAAGTTCAAATAACTTGGATAACAATGAATTAAAGATACAAATGCTTATTTGGTTACAGGAAATAGTCAATATTTAATTTAGCCAACAGGAAAGCATGTTATATTGTGTATGTGATAAAACATAAAGACAGCATATTTTTCATATATTTACCAATGCATAGACCTCAGAGTTTTACTAAAATTTCTTTAATATGCCTTATTGACATGGTAAATTTCCTCCCATTGTATACATGGCTTCAAATCAACGTTTTGATAAAAAATAAATCAAAATATAGTAGAACCTCTGTAAGTTGACTACCCACGAGACTGTAACAAACTGGTCAACATATGCATGTGGTCAACATGAGAAACTAGCCCTATTGTACTGATACACATGGTGCATGTCTAGTCTATGAAAATTAGGTCAACTTTAGAATGTGATCAATGAAGGAAGGTGGCAAACTATGAAGGTTCTACTGTATGTTCTGCTTAATTTGCAAACTATTGAGAGAAAGTGTGCAATCTAAAAAGTAGTATTTCTAAAACAAAAAGGTTTAATCTCACAGTAACATGGAACATAAAAATGTTTTAAGCATTTTTTTTTGGCTCAGCGCCTGTGGCTCAACGGGCTAAGGTGCCAGCCACATACACCTGAGCTGACAGGTTCGAATTCTGCCCGGGCCCGCCAAAAATGTTTTAAGCATTTTTATAAAGTGAATATATTTATACAAAATTTCTACTTTTCTTCTTTAAAGTGAAGCAGTCCCCATTGTACTTCTGCATTAACCAACAATTTTCTCCAGAGGGCAGCAACAGGTTATACAGAAATAAATGAAATGCTCTAGTTTAATGTGTGTGTATTAAATCTAGCCACCTCTTTGTGTACAAACTAGTTAGTAACTAATAGACAGTGTGTACAGTCAGAGCACCTGAAATAATACTGATATTGCAAATGAAAGGTCAATTGTACTAGATGATTGAAACAAAATC
Source organism: Arctocebus calabarensis (assembly GCA_963573935.1). NCBI lineage: Eukaryota > Metazoa > Chordata > Mammalia > Primates > Lorisidae > Arctocebus > Arctocebus calabarensis. The sequence goes on along the minus strand of CAUYON010110548.1, from coordinate 954 downwards.
TTTAGTTTCTTTTGTGGATTAAGAGCTAACAATGTATCTTCTAAAGTACTAGGAAAAAAACATGAAATCCAAACGACTTAGCAAAGAATTTCCGAATGGATGCCTTTTATTTCTGCAGACTAAATTATTTATTGCATCACAAAACCCAACAAATATTTGCATAATGTATTCTTCATCGTTTACCGCTCACTATATTCAGTATATTAAAGTGTTGGCCAAGAGAAGATGAGAAGCAAATTTTCTGAGAATCTGTGCTGCTCTCCTTGTGGAAATAACATATTTACATAGGGGCACATACCACTATTAATCTTTAGAGTGACACTGAAAAAATAGTCATTGTGAATTCTAGTGACTAACATAGAGACCCTTAGGTTTTTCTGCCTGCAGATTCCTAACTGGGAAAAATTCTCTGTTTCCCATCTTGCCTTTTCTGTTTAGAATTTTGAATGTACTCTTTCCACGCCAAATATCTAAGTGTTTTCTTTTCTAGTATTATAAATCTATCACAAGAGTGGGGATCTGTCACATGCACTGGACTGTTAGAAGAATTTAGTGATATGTATGTGAGTATAAGAGAGAAACAGAAAGTGAGGGAGACAGAGAATTGACAGCTTGAGAACATGGAATAACATGGAAAGATCATCATTTTGCCTAGTTTATAACTATTCTCAAGGATTATGATAATGTAAATCTATCTTGATAATCTTTCTCTAGTGTTTTCTAGCTTCTTCCAGAAATTTGCAAGTAAAATTTCACTAGAAAAAATTGTACCTCCCTCTGTTTTCCAACTAACTTAATAACGCTATTTTTCTAGTCACTTTTTTTTTAATAATTTTATTGAATCATAATTATGTACATTGGTGCAATCACAGGGCACGATTCATATACATTCAGAAATATTTTGATCATACTGTTACAGATATCCTTCATGGCATTTCCTTGATCACTATATAA